>OZ020168.1:11805796-11948612 GCA_963971145.1 Sussaba pulchella
AAAAAATAATAGCGCCAATGAAATGGAAAGATAGATCTAATTATTGAGCAAATATAAAAAAATATATTTATCATCATTGAGCAAATCGATCAGATATAATAATATAATTGGCCAAATAATTAATGAAGTTTATTGTCTTTGCAGAGTCGGCAAACCCCAACCGGACAACCGGGAAGCACTTCAGGGTGGAGCTCCTGAGAATTGTCTCGCCATTCTCAATCAATTCTACAACGACGGAGTCAATTGGCACGACGTGGCTTGCCATCACAAGAAACCTTGGGTTTGCGAGGAGAACGATTCGCTTCTCCAATACGTTCGCTTCACAAATCCCAACATCCGCGTCTAAATTCGTCGTTTTCCCGCGCTACGAACCGACTAACCACACTTTTGTTTCGTTATTAAATTTTTTAATCAATCTTTGATTTTTATTTTCGTTTTTTTTGTATGCTTTGCGAGAGATTAATCCATACATGTATGTAGTATGGATATGTAAATGATATTTTAATGCTCAAATCACATAATTAAGATAAGCGACTGAGTAGCACGTACATTTGAGCGCAGATTATAATTTATTGCAAACTATTAACAATCCCGTTGAGCTTTTTACACGTTTCATCTGTTTACATCGCAATTTTTAATAATTTATCGTATTTTTTTTTTTTTTTTTTCGTTTTTTTAATCTCCGAAAACCAAAAAAAGTTATAAAAATTCGTGAGACTAGGTTTCGTGCGTTCATTCGTCACCGATGAATATTTGTAGCAGATTATTTATGAAAAATATTAATAGTAAACTATTTTACTAACTCCAATTGAAGTAGTGTCGAAATATATCTTTCTTTGAAAAAAAATTAAAACAATGTTGTTCTTGTATGATTTATGTTAATATAATCCCGAAATTCCTTATTGATCATCAGCAAACCTTACTTAGCCGTAGGTTGCTGATTGAACGACGCACAATTTTTTAATATGAGTAATCTATTCTTCTTACTGGGAAATACACGAAATTTTATTCGAGTAATTGCATGAGAAAATAATTCCACAATCCCAGAGAAAAAAAATGAACAATTTAATGCATGTGTAAAATTCTACAAATCATCTAAATTGTTTTTATGGGCGAAAAATTAACGTTTCCGAACCAATCTTCCTCTACGAAAAAGTATTTCTATGAACTCTGGATTTGTCTTAGAGGATGCTTTGTACAATATAGTCAATCCTGAGGAAGTAGTTTGAAATTTTCAACTTCCAGCTTGTCTCCGATCTAAAATTCTGTCCTTTCGATCGAACTTCAATAAATTTCATACATACCACGCTTAAGTGATATCCCGTACATGTAGCAAATTCGGGTTCGATTGATCGAAGCTGACGTGAGTTAGAACGAAACGTGAATTTTTTAAAAAATTCAGAATATTTAGACGATTACCTCAAAATTTGTGCTCGCCATAGTGTAAATGTCTTTTTTTTTGCTAATTTGAAAACGACATCAATCCGAGCCACGGCTTCAATCATGACAAAAATTATAGTCAATGAAGAGATTGTAGAGCTGCACATATCTGTAATATTTGGGGGCTGTAGCAAATGCTTTAGCAAATTCTGGACATGGTCATATGACGATCTCAAAGAAAAAAAAAATTCTCCATTAGGAAGCAAAATTTGCAAAGTCGTTTCTATTCCACGAAAAGTCTCGTCGCGTTCGTGAGCTTTTATACCATCGAATGTGAACCGAAATAATTTCGAAGTATCAGAAATTCAATGCCTTATATAAAATTGCGTCGTATGGAGGATCGGTCCGCTCGATTTATATTTTCATTGCAGCATTGATATCAAGCGACTGGTAAATTCTGCGAAGTCCATAAAAATTACGAGTATTGCTACATGCTTGCACGGGTTGGGCCTGTATGGTTCGAGCAATCACTTTCGATCGTTGGGTGCCCCGACAATCGATAATAATTTTTAAAAAATATTCTTCCAATCTCCGCCGCGGATATTTCATACGAATTGTTTGTCGACTGTCACTCTGTACGTTTTCCATCGATCACGCTCCGTCCAGGATGTATTTATGTCTCTCGATATCGGCCAGCAATTACATTCAATCACCGATACTATATATATATGATATGTATCAATACATGTATATATAATACATATACATAATAAGATACTGGTCTGCAATTCATGTTATTCGCATTTGTTGAATGATTGTTCTGTTTTTCCAATTCATACTCGTTTATAATGTCAGTTATATAATATATTATTGTCCTAATCAATTAATGATTTTTTTTCAATAAGCTATTATTGTAACTTTGAGTATATTTAAGCGCTTTTTTCGACTGAATAATGAGTTTTTTATTTTTATCGCGCAAATTTCAAGAATGTAGAAAGCTATCGAAATGTCGTTTCGTCCTTTTCTTACAATAAGTTTTAAGTCCTGGACATGAGTTTGTAATTTAATTAACAAATGTTTGTCCGAATTTTTTTTTCAATTAACGACAATCGTAATCTTTAATATATTCTATCTGTAATTATTTTTCAGAGTAAAGAATACATTTTCTACCTCGTTTTCGTCAAACTAAAGAATGGTTTACAAAATCACAATTCTATTTATATTTTATTTTTTCAAATCAAAATGTTGTGTCTTGAAGGTAAGATTTTAATTTACATTCAGATATTCTACGACCTAAAAAAAGTGTAAAAAAAATGCTGCGAGTCCTTCGAAGCGAGAAAACACACCGGCATGATAAATCTGACGTTCGACACAACTTTGTCGAATTTTTCCAACTCATTGTCAGGATGACCGATAAATCTTCACGCTTGCTCGTGCGACGAAACAGCAACGAGATATTTCTCGGTGACAACCTTTCCAGCTCGTTAATTACGTTGTGTGCTGTACTGGAAGCTCATTATGTACCTCGTTCCGAGGAAACTCGCCGGTATTTAACGGGTAACACACTGGTACACAGAACTGCCATGCCGCGACTGTTTCGTTCCGTTATCCGGTATCACGACTCTCTGAACTAGGTAAAGAAAGTCCGTTGCGACTGTTCGATGAAGACTTTTGGCTTGTTCTGTACATTTAATTGCCACAAAATATATTTAAAAACTGAATACCACACAAACCCACACGTACGTCATATTCATAGAAAAATAAATAAATAAATAAATAAATAAATAAATAAATACATAAATCAATAAATAAATAAATAAATAAATAAATAAATAAATAAATAAATAAATAAATAAATAAATGAATAAATAAATAAATAAATAAATAAATAAATAAATACATAAATAAATAAATACATAAATAGAGAAATAAATGATTTAAAAAAAAAAAAGATCGTAGATCTTTCAGCCTCAACGCTGCTCAAAGAGACGTAAACACGATCGTAACTTATGTCACGGTGGACATGGAACGTCGTACGCAACCGGGATACGATTGTTATTTTTATCGGTCAGGTTATCCGGCCTCATTGTAAAATAATTGTAGAATTAAACCAAGAAAAATGAGAAGAAAAAAATAAAACGTCGACGGTAAGAAATTTGAAATAACGCCCGGAGGGACACGGGAGCGGTATAAGCCGTTGCCTCGCATCGATATGTCACCCCGAAGGAAGTGCAACCGGTGCAACCGATTCGTTCGAACTAGACGGCACACGGTTGGGCGCGCGCTCGCGCGAGAGATCACCTACGGTGACGGATGTGAGGTCGAGAGGAAAAGTTTTAAGTGCACGTGGTTTATACTCTACCACGTTGCGTAACGATTCTACCGAATTCAACTGCACCAGCTGCACTTATGTTCGGATTATCGCAGTGAAAGCACAGAGGAATAGTATGAAGCAATATTTGAGAATTGGAAGCAAGTAAATGAATTCGAAAAAATGAGTAAAGGGATTTTAAGAATGATTTTTAAATCGAAATGTGTCGCTACAGTTAGGTGGAAATTATGGGGCAGCATCTGCATCGCGTATTCACACGCTTGGCTTTGATTAATAAATTTTCTATTTGATGATAGTGCAGCAAAATTTATTATCGTAATTTTAATGTTTCAATGGACAGCGGGGATAGTTAATATGGACTGTAGTAATTATCATAACTCTATCGACAATGAAGTGCAACTTATGGTCATCTCTATCAGCCATACTCGCACGAAGAGAAGCGAGAGAAAGATAACTCATCCTTCGGATCGTAAATCTTTCTGCAACGTTTACACCTATTGGATAAAAATAACTAAATAAGCACGCTACCGCTGTAAACCGTAGAAGGTGGAGAGTTACTTTGTTAATATATATTTTCTCGTCAAAACATAAATCATGGCTAGACAAATTCGCGTTAATTAATTGATGATACTAATAAATATAAATAATAATAATAATGAGATGAATTTAATGTTCATTAATAATCAATATAATTTTATTTGCATCAGATTCCATTAATGCAAATCAATTGGATCAACAACGAATTAAAATAATCGACAAGAAAAAAGACAAAATCGACCCAGAAAAAACGAAACCCCTTGCATATTTGACGACCGTGGAAGCGCATTGTCGTATCCGTGGGATTACCGCTAATGATCGCCGGAAATCGTTTGGTTCCGAACGGTCTCCAGAAGCCATTAAAAATGAATAAAAATGGATTATCCTTCGAAATAAATGAGCAAGAACAAAGAATATGAATTTTTAAAGCAATTATCCGAGTTTCTTGATGTCGCTAGCCACCCTATACATTGCGTTTGTGGAACAAAGAATAACCGGAGAAGAATTTTCGTGACGTTAGATTATCGCCGATAGAAAAATATATTTTAGAAAGGCGGGTGTAAGTCGGCCCTCCCCTCACCCTTCCCTTCACGTTGTCCCTCCGGGTGTTTGCCAAGCGACGTAGAAGACGACAATAACGACGACGGCGACGACTACGACGACGATGGAATCCCCGCCGTATCTCGTATCGTAACTCTTCTGCGAGATCGGGTACCTAAACCAAGTTGCACGAAACCGCCTGCACCCGTTTCGCACAACCGATACACAACGCCGCGATCGTTGGAAAAAGCGTCCATCCAGTATAAAAGGGGGTGTGTCTGACGGTAACAGCATCAGTTTCACAGTCAGCAATCTTGCAATCGCATCGCACAGACTCACGAGAGTTTATTCCGATCTCTATCATCATGAACGCTCTGGTGAGTTTATCGATTGAGGGTCATTGCGATCTATATAGTTAACCCTTTATCGTCACACCGGGTGGAACCCACCCGTCGACCAACCGACGATCGGTGGTTTTGGTTTCCGTTTTTATCTCTTTATAATTTTTTTTTCAACACGTTGCCGGCTTGTTTTTTATGGATAAACTTTTCGTACATCATCTAGAATGTTTGGAGCATGTTTTGTAATTTTTTAAACCACTTCGGACGGATAGTTTGCTTAACATCGTTTTTTGAAAACTGACTGTTATACCTAAATAATCTAAATTTCTCTTTCTTTTAACTCTAGATATTTAAAAAAAAAATTATTTAAAAAAATCGATTGGAACAGAAAATATAATCGCTGAGCAATGTTCCAGTATATTTTCATAGTTTTGTAGATGCTTTTCACATTTGAAACAAACAAACACCGCCAGGATTTTTTGGGGCCGGTGTACAAACAATATTTCCAAAAAGACAATCTACAGACGAATGATTTAAGACTCAAGAAATCAATTGTCAATTTGATTTGAATGCTCTTATTTCCAGCTAATCATCACGATCGTTGCCCTCGCCGCGCCGATTTTCGGCGATGAGAGCGTCGAAACCAAGAGACAAGACAAACGAGGCGTCGTTGGGGTCGGCTACGGCGGCCATTATCCCGCGTCTTACGCGGCTCATGGCTATACCGGATACTCCGGCTATCCAGCGTTCGGAGGTACGAAAAAAACCGACGAAAAATAAAAATTAACAAATAACAAGATGAAAACTGCTTCTGACACCCGGTCCAGCATTACATCCGTTCGGTCCATATAATTGTAGAGTAAACTTGGAAAATGAAAATCGGAACAGTAATGGCGAAAAGGAACTTCCGGAACTCGATTGATGTTTAAGGATCGAAGAAACGTGTTTTGCGAGCTTAGTCTGCTGTAAATGGATTCGTAGATTGTTATTTTATTTTATTTTATTTTATTTTTTCTATTTTACAGGTTTCGGACATGGTTACGTACCAAGCGCCGCACCTCTGTACACGGCCCCGCTGTTGGGTCACGGAATCGGTCATGGAATCGGTCATGGAATCGCCGCGGCGCCCTCCGTCGCCCATAGCTACGGCGCGGCACTTCCGGTTGCTCACGGTTACTCCCACGGTTACAATTCCGCGTCTCTTCTCGCTGCCCCGTGGCGAGTCGGTTACAACGGTCTTCACGGTGCCGGTTACAGTCACGGTCTCGGTTATGTCAACGGCTGGTAAAGAAATCTCACCAACGTGAACAATCTCCGCATCGTACGTTGTTCCTTATCAACAGCCGAACCGCAACTTCCGGTTTTTATCGCTGTGAATTCCTATCTTCTCCGAACCAATTCAATCCTCCACTTATCAATGTTCAATTCACGTGCCTCTAGTTTCAATAGAAATTAAGAATTTATCTGTAATTTTTGTCTGTCGCAAAGTTTTTCGATTAAATTTTTGTAACAATTTATAATAATCTTCGGCGTTTTTTTTTCATTCAAATTTATTTCGATGACTTATTTTGGGGCTGATAACACGAAGCGGGGGGAGGATTGTAGAACATCGCGCCTTCACGATCTTTGTGCTGCATTACCGGTCTGTCTCCGTCGAAATAAATTGTTACGAATTCAGACAACATAAGTGTACTTTTGTAAAGTGTTGTTCTCCACTGGCCCTGTATTTTTGGATAACATATGAGAACGGTTGACTGCGGGCTTTGAAGACTCAGTAGATCGTTCTCATATTTTATCCGAGAAATTAATCGTAGCAGAGAACAATGCTTTCCAGTTTTTGATTACCGACCGAGTCGTCGTCTCAACAACGAGCTAACACGAGATTCTGTAAGATGCAGAAATCCGCAATATCGACGAATCGTTGTTTCGTCGAATACGTGATTGCTCTGTTTTCCTGTAGGAAGCGCCGTGGTAGTCGGCACGAGGAATGTCGATCGACATTCCTCTGCGAGGATTTAATAACGAGATAGATAATTATTGTAAATCTCATCAAAAATGAGTATCATCGCCAAAAGACTGTCGAGCATAGCTGCTTCTTTCCTCGGCCCGTCGATTCATGGTAAGCCGTGACAACTCGAGGAGCAACGTGTATTCAATTTTTCAATTGCCTGTGAAGACATAACCTCAAAACCATCAGCTTTTTTATCGCCCGGTTCATAATTGAAATTTGAATAGGATGAATTAAATTTGGTGAAACTGATAGTATTTCTTTCGAACGAGTGATTAATCCAGTACGCGGTTTAGCTGCTGTCATCAATGATCATTTTGGTTTTATCGGATTGCAGGAAGCGTTTCGAACGCGGGGAGGTTGTGCTTGAACAACACGATTCAAGGTAAGTAATGGAATTATCACTAGCACGTAGGTTTTTGAAAAACTACAGGCTTGTAAAAAATGTCTCTTGCTTGTTGGATTCTGCAGACCCAACGATTTCAGGCGGTCTGTAGATTAGAAACGAAAATTTCACAATCTAATATTTGCGACTTGATTGAATCGTACAAATAGTTACTGAGATAATGATTCCTAAAATTTACCTATTTTTTGCACTGTCCACTCAGACGATTCCCGCTAATGAGTTTATTCTCAGCGCCGCAATGATAGAAGAATATAAAGTTGAAACAAAAATAATAATTGCACAATGAGAATAATTTATATTAATAGTTCCCATTCAGAAGCAATTGAAAGATCAACACGAGTCAGTTTGGGAAGTTCTCACACGTCGTTGAGCTGCTGTCATCGATAATCATTTCTCGAATTGCAGGAAACATCTTGAACGTCGGCAGGCTGTGCTTCAACAATACGATCCAAGGTAAGTAACAGGATTACGACCAGGATGTATTTTTTTAAAGAACTACCAGGGATTTTTCGATAAGAAGCCCATAGGATCATAACTAATTTTTACATCTTCAATGTTCTTATGTCGTGCCTAAATAAAATACCATGAGCTTCTTAACGGAAGCAGATTTATTTTGAACTGATATTTATTCGATTAATGAGAGGTTATTTTTATTTCGAATATTGCGGCAATAGAACAGTACAAAATAATAAAGAATTTGTATTATGTTAAATAATTGGGAATATATAAAATAAATAAGAGACAGATAATAATTGCCAGGCAAGAATTTTTAGGGGTCGCCCCGAGTTTCAACATTTTCACTTTGTCAAACTTAAAAAAATCGGAGCACTCTTAAAAATTGTCCGGTCGAGCTCATCTTTCTGCCTGATTCTACGAAAGCAAGATACTCTTAAATAAATTAGTGCCGCGAAAGTTTCCAAATGTTTTCTAACACATTTCGTTTTTTTCTTCAACAAATATATCGAGCAAGATACGTTGAAATAGCTGCTTGCCGCGAGAATCCGATTTTTTTGCCCAACACCCCAATATATATATAAAACACAAAAACATTGAAAAAAAGTCACGATTTAAAGAGAAAAGGCTTGGAAAAAACCCCCGATCTCTACAGTGAATTTTCGCTCAACATTTTATCAATACCACAATGGGTTACCGCTCCTGACAACAATCCAAAATTCAATCGCTCTATTTTTTCCGCGATTAAATCTAACACGAAATAAGTTAATCAAAAATTTCAATCAACTCAAATTTTTCAAATACATCGTACGACCAAAGCTTCGTCGTCGATGTAAATCTCCGTAAAAACTTTTCACGCTACAGCGACAATACCACATAATCTCTAAACACTCAAACGTGAAAGAAAACTTTGAGATTCCGTGGCCGACAAACCTGTTGACCCATTTACGTGAAAAATCGAGAAAAATATGAAACGGCCTTTATTTGCGATTACGGCCACTCCCTCCCCCACGTCGTACTCCCACACATACATACATACGCGCGCACCCACACAATTTCGGTTTGTTGTGAGACCCGAAGAAACGAAACGGCCAACTAGGGAGTCCAGTGTCGACTCGAATTTCCGGGACAATTTTTGAGATAACTATCGTACCGTTTGTGACTACGAAGAAAGGGTGGCCGTCGTCGGCCAACCCGAACAACCCTTCGCCTTAAACAGTGGGCGTACGGTCGAGTGCGGAGCGAGAGAGATCCTCCCAAAAAAAAAAAAAAAAAAAAAAATAATACGAGAAAAAGAAATAGAGAATAGGAGCGAATGAGGGGGGATTGAAATTCGCTAAGAGCGACTCTCGTCGCATTTCATACTTTTGCAGCCAATGAAAAAAACTGACGACACGTAGATTTCTGTAACGTCCAGTGGCTTACGGCAGAGAAGATTTTTTCACATTCATCGAACCGGATATATATATATGTGCATGTACATCGGAATAAATGTTTGTGGCTCGGAAAAGCGCACGCAGCTTTACCTCTTTGATCCCTGCGTGTCTGTGTACGGTGAACGTTCAGGTTTGCGTTGAGAAAAATGCAAAAAGGGAATAACCATTGACGGCAACCGAAGCTGCCGGGGTGTCCGAGAGACCGTTGCAAGAAAGGATTCTTCCGAATGCACGAGAAAAAGAAAAAAAAAAAAAAAAAACACTCCGTGTCGAATGGCCAAATCGGTGGGAACTTATGGAAATGGGAAGGGGTGACATGTCCATTTGCGGTTGACCAGTCGTCTTCTCAGGACCGGAGAGCGCCGAGGGTGGCAGGGGGGGCGGGCAGAGGGGGAGAGAAGTATTTGCGAGAATGCGGAGACGACACTGACGACTGTATACGTATTACCTTTTTTCCCCATTGCAGTTTTCTGTGTTGCAGCGCTTATGGGAAAATTGGTAAAGGCTTTGTCCGACCGAGTGTCGGCCACGTTTTTGCAATTTTTCATTTTATCGAACGGAAAGTGAGGAAGGTTAGGGATAGGCCTGCGTGGCATACGTTGTTTCGTTATTAGTTCGCAACGTTGGAATTAGCATGTGAATGGATGGAGTTCGGGGGGGGTGTCGAATTAATTTTCTGCTCTAGCGATTTGGGATTGTTGCTGGAATAAATTAAAAAAAATTTTTTTTATTTTGTACTGAACTGGATTTTGATTATCGTTGTTTGGAATTATTGTGACAATGAAAATTCTCAATTTTTTACTTTGACACTCTACTATATATTAATTCTGATTATTTGTGATAATAAAACTTTTTTATCTTTAACTTTCGCACTAAGCTAGACAGTAGCTGATAATTATTGCGAATTGTTGCAGCAATCAATCTTTGATATGTTTGAAACTTCTTGCTTTTTTTCTATGTAAATGAAAAGAAAAATCATGACCTTTGGGTCCGATAGTATTCCGTAGTCGGAAAATAAACTTTGTCAAGCTTGATTAATCTGTCGCAAGAGTTTCATTCCCATCTCTTGGAACTCTTAGCAAATATCTACAAGGCGCGAAGGCTCAAATAGTTTGTTTAATTTCGAAACTGTTCGTCAAGGATTAACGAGAAATAAGACGCGCTCTGTACGTCAACCCCTTTGCCGGTCATAATCGTCCGCTTACATCTCAGTAATGCTCCTGGTTCATATTTGTCCGTCTTTATCGCTCACACTTTGCTCATTTTTCTGATGGAAAGGCATCCATTTAATTTAATTTTATTGGAGATACTTTTTCAAACAAATAACTTCGATTAATTATCTTGCAACAATCAAAATTTTCCAATCTTTGCAATATATTCAGATATTTCAGACGCATCATTGTTTTACAGTAGATTCTAAATTTTAATAATAATAATAATAATAATAATAATAATATTGTATTCAAAATATAGCATGAAAAAAATATGATACAATAATAATTATGATTATTATAATTATTATTCTACTATTAATATTATCACAATAATTTATAATTACAATTTCATATAAGTTCTTCATTATTCAGTCATGAGAGTATTTTAAAGCCATTTCCATTGAAAAAAAAGCCCACGTCGAGTTTCAGGGCCCATAAATTCGCCCAAATCTTTACGATTCTCATGACAAACACCATAAATAAATTATCCAATATCAATCGAAGTTACAAAACTTTAGGATCAATCGATCGATTGAGTTTTCATAGCTCTCGTCAAGAATTCCTCGTTATTGCGTTTCGCCGCGCTTGAAAAATTGAAAAATATTTTTTCGTCAATTTTCGGGTTAGGTACGTCGAAATATTGTAACAAAGAACCGCGCAACCATAGAGGAATTACCGTCCGTACGTTAACCGACGACGACGACGATGACGACGATTCGAACGACGAGCACGAATTCGAACACGACGTTGAAAAAAAATTTTCGCAATGTAATCTTGCGCATTGATCGTGAAGAAGAGAAGGGTTGGCTTCGAGCGAGGATAATGGGTTTCTGCTGGTCCTCTTGGTTCAGTTAAGTCCAAGTTAGGTCGGATTAGCCCCGCGTCGTGCCAGGTTTCGGACATCTGTCGCGTTTTGACGGACGATGGTCAGCCGTGTCACGACCAAACCCGGCCAGAGTTTTCCAAATGAACAACAATGGATGTGTATATAAAATCCGGGTTCGAGACCCGCGCGAATCTTCGCGGAATTAGTCGTTTCCACGATCGACAAACACTTTTCGCTTCGCGTTTTTATCCGTGACGTGATCACCGCGAAATTGACGTATCGAAGAAATTTTTTTTTCGATAACTCATCGCGGCTTTGAGAAATTTTTACTTTGAATTTCGTTAAATTGTCGTCGTGGACGATTCAAAATTTCATTAGAGAAATGTCTTGTTGAGACGTTACGGTGGGTTTCGTTGATTTTTATTTTGACCACGTCGAGCAATCGCTTCGCTGTTTGAAGGAAAATTGCAATGTGAATGTAATACAATAAATTTGATTGAAAAAATTATATTTTCTGGGTTTACACCCAGTAAGTTTTCAAAAAACGATTGTAAGCGAACTATCCGTCCGGAGTGGTTGAAAAAATTACAGAACATGCTTCGAACCGTCTAGACGATGTACGAAAGTTCATTCATGAGAAATAAAATGGGAAAATTAAAAGAAGAAAAAAAAAAAAAAAAAGAAAAGAAGAGAAAAAAATCATAAACAGATGAAAAAAAAACCGCCGATCAATAAAATCATGTCCAATAATTTTCCCCTTCTTTCCATACATTTTTCTTCCCTCTCATTGAAAAAGAAAAGAACCATAGAAAAATCCAACGTTCAGCAATCGTATAACTGGATCGCCAAAAAATGCAAAAAAAAAAAAAAAAAAAAAAAAAAATGCTAAAGAGAACAAAAAAGGGAAAAATAAAGCAGGTATCTCCGTTGATCCTACGACGGGGGTCGCGTTCGAGCCAATCTACCACCCCGTTCCACGCCACGGTTCGCCCATTCCAAAAAGCCCATCGACAAAAGAGTTGTCCCACTTGGTCAATCTCCATTTCGGGAATAAAGCGAAAAAGAAAGAAAAAAAAAAAAATAAAGAAAAGAAAATGAAAGAAAGCAAGAGAGAGAAAGATATCTGGGTGGTTGAGCTGTCGCGTTGACCACCGCACCGACTGTGCGGGAGTTCGCTTTGCAACAATGTTACTTAATAAGCTTAAGAACGCACCAGTGAGAAAGAAGATTGAACAGCGGAGAGACCCTGCTTCTTCCGCAGTTATGCTGTCGCCGAAATTCGGGCGGGTCCTGAGATGTCAAACTCTCGTCATATTTGATATTCGCCGGGTGACCCTTCGGCTCTTCGTGCTTTCCAAATCTGTGGTTGCCTTCTCTTTTCCACCCTCTCTTTCTCTGTTTCTCGTTGTCCCGAGCCCCGTAAGATTATTTGCGAAAGAGTTTTCGGTTTCTCGGTTATACCGTTAGTTGTTCGGCTCACGAACGAGTCCCATTTTCGCATCCCTTTTCCCGCTACGAAAACCCGTACTTCGGTGATGCTGCTGTCGCCGCTGCTGCCGCTGCTGCTGTTAGGGGACAATGGAACTCGACATTTTGGAGACCGGCACTCGAAAAATACACTTCCCTGTAAGCTCCACCTTACCCTCCCCCCGTAGTACTGGCTGAAACTTCCCTCACACCCATCGACGACAATCCACACGCTTCCCTCGTTTCTTCTAAAATATTACACATACACGTGGAATAAGTGGGCTGCCATTATCAACTCCGCGAATTCGTCGCAATTTAATGATTTAATAAATTTAATGAAATAATTTGATTCTAACGTTTCAATTTTTTTGGATAACGAACGAAATCGATTTTTACCTTCTGAGGAAGAAATAATTTATTATTATTATTATTATTATCATTATTATTTCCAGGGTTCGAGCAAGTACGTGCAATGGGTTCATCATTGTTCCAGATGCACAAGAAGGGCCCTCACAAGAAGGTCAGAAAGTCGAAAAATCCGTTGGGTGGTCATCCGTTCGCCAAAGGAGTCGTCCTTAAGACCCTCATAAGAAAACCGAAAAAACCAAATTCGGCAAACAGAAAATGCGTTCTCGTGAGATTAAACCGAACCGGCAAAGAAATGTTCGCTTATGTTCCTGGTATCGGTCACAATTTGCAAGAACACAATATCGTGCTCGTCCGACCTGGCAGACTTCAAGATACTCCCGGTGTCAAATTAAAGTGCGTACGTGGAAAGTACGATTTGCCGCACGTCGTTAAGCAAGCACAGAAATAAAAACGACAAAGTTAATCGATGATTCTTGTAAATTTGGTTTGTACGTTTAGTTTTTTCCCTTTTTTTTTTTTTCGTTGGCTGTGTAAAGATGTGAATGAGTAGACAGAAAAAAATTGTCATGTCATGTTTGTTTACTTTTAATTATCAGCTTCCTGGTGACTATCGTGTTATCACGATCGATCACGACTTTCGAAATGATTGTCGGACAGCATGGGATGGGCTATCATAGCTTCGAGACGGACACCGTAACGCTATGTCATCGTCGATAGCGACGATATAAAGATAGTTTTACGACTAAATTTTCATTTCTACGCATTGTTAACGAGAGATGGCGGGAGAAGGTGGGGGGGGGGGGGGGAGGCAAAATTCGGAATGTTTATTTGTAGCTTCGAATGGAAACTTTGCGTCGTAGTGCCTCCGATATCAGCCACCGTGTCGCTGTAGGCTGCCACGCTTCACGGGACCGAAAGGAATTAGACGATAGAATGAAAATTGAGCAACGGTAAGTAAAGTTCTTCGAGCTTGGACAATTATTCACGTAATTATTCTCATGTTCTCTCATTCTCATTCTTATTTTGCTCTATTTTCGATTCTAATAAATAATAATTGAATTTACCATTCAGTTTATTCCAATGAGTTCTGCTCTAGGGTAGAAAAAACTTTTTTTTGTCATTTAAAAAATAGATTTTTGAATGATTCTGGAGGATTTCTCGAAAAATGTTGCCCGATGGTGGCAGTTTCTGCCCCTGTGAAAAATGTCTGAAACAAAGAAAAAGATGCGGGTCATCTTAACGAGCATGTGAAAACCTAGAGCATTTTGGAGGATTTTTTTTCGTGAAAATGATTAACAAATCGGTTCTAAAGTTGGGTGTCGCGTTTAGTCTTTCATTCCGACAGTTTTTTGTTGAAAATAATTGAAAGATTTGATAATGAAGCATAAAGCTTCACCACCGTTCTAAGAAATCACGTGAAAAATTATGTAGCCAAATCCCAGACTAATAATGCATTAAAATTCCCCGAAACCTTCCAGCGTTTTCGAAAAAAAAAGGTTTCGGGAGAAAAAAACGTCTCTAAATTGTCGAAACCCGAGATTCCGATTTAAAAAAAACGTGAACTGACGTCGAATCGGCAATGCCAAGCCCTCCCCCTTCCCCCAATATCCCATAATTTATTTCAAATGCTCCATTTTCAACGAAAAAAAAAAAAAAATCATTTCCACCAATCTCACCCAAGAACGTTCCCCCAACGTTTCAAAAACTATTCAACGATACAACAAAAATGATTGCCAAAGCTCTAATAAATTCATTCGGCGATCGTACGAACAAGACGGATTCAGACAAGCCCGGTATTTCCACAATTGAGACGGGTAAAACGACACTCGAGGCCCGAAATCGTCGCGTCGTCACGCTCGTTTCGAAAATTCTTTTGCGAAATATCCGTGTAGAGAACCCGGTCCGGATTGACACACATTTCTTCATTTTCCCGATGGGGTTGCACATGCTCGTACGCGCGGGCGTGTGCAACCCTTCGAACCCTTTCGTACGGTACGCACCGTATAATATAACGCGTTGTACCGTTAGTTGGACCACGCGTCACGATGCATAATGCATTCGTGCGGCGCGTCGTCGATGGGACACAATGAGAAAATCGAAAGAGCTCCCGGCGCGAGCGATGGCGAGCCCTTCGTCCCCGGGTTATTACGGAAGGGTTGCCCTCGCAAAGGGCCAACCTTCTCCATTCCGCATCTGCGGGGATCCTGATCCACCCACGCGACCGCTGCCCATTGACCATATGACATGCTGACCAACATCCCGATATTCCGGGAATAACGGTTCTCACGTCCGCATACGATTCGTTTAATTGATTAATCTAAAATCAAATTAAAAAATTGAACAAACGCATCGACAAACAAAATTACTTGATTTATAAATATCGACGTTTAGGGATTTTTCGTACGGTTTGTTTGTTGCTCGTTTTTTCTTCTATAGGGCGTATGAGTTTCGGTGAAGATGTGTGGAATTTTCATTGGTGTTCGGACGATTGGATGAGAACCTTCGTTGGATGACCATCGGTTTCGAACAGAAGGACGAGACGGTGCTGATCATGATTGGCATAAAAGCTCCACGAGTTATGCTCTCGGGAAAACTCGTGTGCAACGCATTCGCAATGAATGAGTTTACCGATTTTTCATGGCACAATTTGCCGTAACTGTGGGAGAAATTATTTTCATTGTTGTTCATCGAAGGTCCATCGTTGATTCTCGAGGCTCAGACGCGAGAAGAAATATTTCGTTGCGCGAGTAAGATTGGGGATTGGAACGAAGTTTTTTTTTTTTTCGCGACGCAGACTCGATCGGGACTTCGTTAACGACGTCGTCGGTTTTGAGATTTCTTTGCTCTTTGTAATGCCGGTTGAAAGCTTTTGTCGGACACAAGATGGACAAATATTTGTCGACTCGTTGCGCTTCGTTTTCGACTTTTTCTCTTCGTTTCTCTTCGTGTTTGTCGTTCGTCTTAGGACATTCTTTGCGAAAATGTATCTTCATTTTCTTTTTTTCGTTGTTGCGAACAGGAAGACACGAAATTGTTTCGCATGGAAAATTCGGAACCCAAGAAAAACGACGATGGATAAAAATGTCGCGCCTTCGTCAACGAGTTTAATTTTTTTTTCCTAGCAGGATTTACAAAAAAAAATGGCAGGAAAAACCTTTTTCCGGCCTCATCGAATTTTTTCCTGGTTGTCTTTCCTTATTTCCTCGTTGTATTTTTTATTTCTCAACCAAGCGAGGCGACAACTATTATTCGGAAGGAATTTTTCGCGCGGTACGCGTAAGAAGACGAAAAAAACGGATAATAATATTCGTAATCCGTGTAATAATTCGAAACGCGTATTTTTCACTGCGCGTATTCCCCCGGCACCGAGCTTATGCAGTCGTTAACTCATTTAAACCGTTTTTCAGAGTCAGGGACTGAGCGGAGAGTGCGAGTAGGAACAACTAAAAAAAGAGGGGAAAAAAACGGGATAAAAAAAAGGTGAATACGAAGTTAATCCGATACTTGTATAATCGAGTTTTCCTTCATCCCGCTTGTAAAAACCCTCGACTCCTTTTTTTTTTTACGTCGAGTTATTCTCATTTCGCAGCAATAAAAATCATTTCTCGACGGAAAGCCGTTGAAGCAGCGATTCGGGGGTGGATGAGAGGGGAAAGGGAGGAGTTAATTTCGGGAAAATGTTAAGAAACGCTAAGGGAGAAAAAAATTGCGGGTTTGATGCGCGCGTTTTAGTTTGAAGCAAAAAAAATGATACCTGAGGTTGGTTTTACGGCACTCCGAGTAGTGGAAAAGACTCCGAGGTTCGACGGATGGCTCGTGAAGTGTTACCTCGATCGTGAGGACGTGACAACCGGTTATATTTTATTACGGTTCTCCGCAACTGATTATTGAGTCATATTGTCGGCTCGCTACCGCCTTGCCGCGCGGTTCTTCGGTGATCCCGTTTTTTTTTCTTTTTTTCGAGTTCGGAACTCGACGGTCCATAAAATAATAAACGAAGATAAATCCTTTTACAGTTATTTTATTTATGTTCTGTTTGTTTGTTGAATGTAATGAGTTTGATGAAATATTTTTTTTTTTTCATTTCAATAGGGAAGAAGTATTATTATAATGTGCGAAGAAGATTTATTATAATTATTTCTGTTCGATCATTCAGGGGAAAATGAGTAGGAATAGAATTTTTTGCGGAAAATTAGTAGTTCGAAGATGAAGGAAAATGTATAGACCTGACATCGGTGATTAAACGTAAGTGCACTTTTAAAAATCTAAATCTCGGTTTTAGAAATTCCAAACGCATTTTTTATTATGAATTATTTATTTTTTGAGCAATTTTCAAGCAGTTTCCAAAGTTTCAAGCAATTTTCGCCAAGCTCGACCTTCTACAATCAGCCCAATTTTTTAAAATCATTATTTTGGATAGGTCAAAAATATTTTTTTCAACAATCCGAAAAGTAGAAAATCGACATATATTTCCATCTATTTTCGGGCTCATTCCATAAACAAGAAAAATTCAGGCCAATGCTCAAAATCATTAGAATTCGGAAAAAAATATATATAATAAATTTAAAAAGTTTTAAATCAATAAAAATCGAAAGAATAGAAAAATTTCTCTGTATCTTGCATTTCCCATTTGATTTTCCAATTTATCGTAATTATCACAATTTTCCGCCTATGCCTGTGTTCGCTTCTCCGACCTTCTTTCGATTTTCCCTTAAATCCGTGGTTCTTTGATCTTCTCGAAAAATGACCAACGTCGATGGCCGAGAAGTGCTCACATGGATTTTTCGAACAAATGAAGCGATCTCAGTGCACACAACTCTTTACCGTACAGCTTAGTAACCCGATTCCGTTTGCCACGGTAGCATCTCTCTCCCTTTCTCTCTTCCTCGTCTCCGTGGACGAACCAACTCGCGGAAAAGAAAAGAAAAAAATTTCGTCAGCTTTTCCCTCACGTGAATAGCGGTTTTTCCCTTTCAACCTGAAGAGACGCGCGTCGCCAAAAACGGTCGTACGCTACCGATCGCTTTTGCCTCGTCGCGTTCTACGCGCTACCGACTTTCCCGTTGTTATACCGTTTTTCGTGTCGATCTTTCTCTCTCTTACGTTCGATGCGAAATTTACGTACAATCCTTTCTCACGAAACTTTTCGTTCCCGCCGGAACGAAATTTTTCCGGGTATAACTTCGTAAAATTGAGAAAGTGACAAAAAAAAGTGTTCCCCATTTTTCCTGGGACAATTTTTTCGTAAAATTGCGAGGAAAATACATATAAATGAGACGTCGGCGAGTGAATTTTCGAGATCGATCGATCTTGCAACTGCGACAACGTTTGGTTATTTTTATTTTATACAAATGTATTTTGTGTACGTACATGTATATTTTTCCATTCCTATGATGGAACTTCGGGGCGCTCCGAGTCCCCGAAGGATGTGGAAGGTGGAGAGGATGGGCCGTGCCGATTATTACAAGTCCCGTTGGATAGAACGATCATCGGGGGGGGGGGGGGGGGGGGGGGGAATTCGAGAAAAGTTGAAAAAATTTTCTCTGTCAACTGAAATTTTTATTGTCAACGAAGTCGACCACAAGCGTCGAAAAGATTCGTAGGCGTGTCGAGCGATTGCCACATAACACAATCGTGCGAGAATGAAATTGTTGAAGGCGAAAGGGGGGGCGGGAAGTCCTGCGGGAACGGATTTCCGTGCGTCCAAAGGTCCGGCAAAGCAGCGAGAGGTTCGAAGTAGATGTTACGGAGCGTGCGACGGAGACCTATGGGCGTGCGCGGCCGGAAGTATGCAAAATTCGTAGTCTGTTGGCAAAACTTTCTCGGTGGTCCGAACGGAAAGATAAATCGAAAAATAATTACCCAAGGGTTTGTCGCACAGTGGGCATTCGAACGAAGGAGAGAGAGAGAGAGAGAGAGGGAGGGAGACGATCTTTGGTTGCGAACGTCTTAATGTCGTATCCGGCCAATTCCCGGCAGCTTCCCTTTCACTGTCGCGCGACGATCCTGGTTCATTTTTATTTTTTTCCCCGTTCTTTTTTTATTCTTCCTTCATCGTTGGACCACAGATCTGCAGGGGGGAAGAGTTCGTCGATGCGCGGCTATTAGAAGGCCTAATGGGTCCTTTTTCCGGAGCGCATCTTCAGGATTCACCGCTGGACCTCCTGGTCCCCAGCATGCGGCTCACTTTCTTTTCTTCGATATGGCGACATACTTTTCTTTTTTTCTTATTTCTTCTTCCTTTTCTTTTTTTTTTTTTTTTTTGGTTTCTTCGTATATCCTGGCGCCAAACATTTCTTCGTCACAACATTAGGGCTTGACCATTGACGGAGTGACAAATAAACCCGAGGATTTATGGTGTAAATATTTGCGATGCACCGACTTGGAGCAATTTTTCGAGCGGAGATTAATGATTACGGGTTTGGGAACAAAAAAATTGACAAGTTAGATTTTATTTTGACTCTGGGAAACCGCACTTGGTGTTTGAAAAATCTAGATCTTGATTTATGCCGCTTGTAAACGCATTTTGTGTGAAAATGTCGACTGGGAAAATATTCCGATAATGATGCAGAATTTTATTTTCAAGAATTTGTGAAGAAATTTATGTTAGGGAGAAAAATTAATTGTGGTGGAAAGGACGAAAAATTGGGAAAATTTTTATTTTTTCAGAGGTTGATCATTTTCTTGAAACTATTTGAATGAAATTACTTTCGTAATATTTCTATACCTATTTAATATCAAAATACAAACTCGGCGAAATTTTCAATATTAATCCAAAATTTTATATCCAAGAATATGTAAAAAAAAAATAAGACCAAAAATTATCGTCGTTCGAAAAATGTATTAGGAAAAAAAAGTTTGGAATCGCTCTCTCTTCAACAAACTATCGACAATTATTCAAAATTATTCGAACAATCATAATCTTTTTATCACTTATTTCATCCATTTACTGTGTAACAATATTTAATATAATTTTGTATCAATTAATCGACGAACGTTCAATTATTTACCCAACTTCCACATTGTCTTACCCACATTCGCACTCGTCTTTCAAAAAATCAACGATACACACAACATCTATACTCAATTGTCATTCTCACTGCATTTGTTGCGTCGAATCGAATCCCTTTCATCGCAAATTTATTCAGAACATCGTCCGGAACGTCACCGACGAAATGATATTGTGGAAAAATATTGTCAATCTGATGTTAAAACTAAACTCGAAACCGGAACTTTGACAACAAAACGTGAGGAGTTAAGAGCGCAGGCGAAAGATTTCCATGCGCTTCTTACAAGTGGCGGTCGATTTTATTGCCCTATTTTCTCACCCACTGTACCCCCGCCCCCTGCCCCCCCTTCGGGTTACGGTCGCTAAATCGATGCTCATCGCGAACGGGGATCTACCTGGCCGTGGGTCTAACTTTTCTCACAAAATATTCTACCGTTTAATTCCAACCATTCGGGCTTTCCACCGAACGCCACACAATACACGTTCATTGTTATAGTTACGACCGTGTCACTAGTTCGTGTATAACATCCTCGGCATTAACGACGGCCATCGACGAATAGTCCGGATCATCCTCTGCGAAATAACGCGGGTTTCGAGCCAATTGTTTCGTTCGGTTGCGTAGCTTCTTCACTTTGCGATATTTCCTCCCGCCCGAAAACAATATACGTGCTTCGAAGACCTTTTTTATTTATTCATCTTTTCCTTTTCTTTTACAGCCTCGAAGGTGTGCAATAAAATATTTCGTTTTTTTTTTTTTTCGTTACATCGAAACGTTAGGTCGGTAAAAAATCTCGGTCGATGGATGGATTTATTTTTTATAACGTAGAAATATTGCGCTCGGAACAATAAAAATGTACGAGGACGAAAGAGGTTGTATTGCTGGGTAATTTATAATCGATTATTGCCCGGATTTATTTGTGTATGAATGGAAATCGCACGGTTGCGACTAACGTGTCCGTCGGCTCGCGCAGTCGCTAAACTCTCGTTTTCCAGGGAGTCATTTATGTACCGATATAATCGGTGGGATTAGGATATAACGGGTGCAAACTACGTATATATATGTAGGGATGCAGTACACTAGCTTGGAAAATGATCGATTATGGTTTTTCTTTTCAATTTATTGTCGAGCGTCGGGGCGTCGACGACGGCGGGACACCGAGTTCCGTTACGCGTGTGGGCCATCCACATTGTGCATCCTCGGTGCGATCAATGGATCGTTGAACGTTTTCGAATCGCGAGAAAATTCATCGGCAAACTTATTCTTGGGGATTTTTACCGTTTTTTTTTTCGGTGGGAATATTTCTTCACATTTTTTTTCGACCTAGGTTCCAAAAATCGATATTTTTTATTGTTTATTTTTTCGTAATCCTCGCTGTTGCACGAATTATTGAAAATTGTTGAATGTTAGTTGAAAGAAAAATATTATAACACACGGTTGAATTTGTTATTTTATTGGCGAGGAGTAGAAAAAAATTGTAGGGTTTAATTGAAATTTTTATCGATAACATTGAATATAGATATGTAGAAAACAACCGATATTTTTTATCTACAAAACGTCCGATATTTGTCCATATACTCGTGTCAAATGCGATAAACTATTTTCGTGCGTGGAAAGTTTTTTAAAATTTGAGGCTCAGGATGTGATTATATTTGTCATTATTGAGATTTTCAATGTCGATCGTCTATGGTTAATTGACTCGACGTTGATAACTCCGGGTGAATGGATTTTCAAACGGAAATATGGAAAATGAACTTGGATAAGTTATTAGTCGTTAGGGGTCTGATGTCATCGATCGAACGATGTTGCGTCATCGCGGCTCGAGGCGTTTTGAACATTCGACGGCTTATTATATCGACGATTTTGATTTTGCGTAATATTGGTTAAACAGCCCGAGACGGTTTACGACGTGACGATGCAACAAAGAGACGATAGCCTATCGATTTTTCATTTGGTGTTCGAACGGTTTCCATTCGACTATAATCGAAATGCTCCGAAGATAAGCGCTTCGCTGGTCGAGCATTTTCCGAAGAACGAATCCTGTCTTCGAAGAATTGTTTTTCATTCGTTTTTCGACTTTGTCCATTTATGTCGAATTTTTTTTTCCAATATTTAAATTCAATTCTCAGTTTCAAATAGTAATAATAATGTAAATAATAATAATGAAAATAATAATAATAATAATAATATCAAAATATTCAGAAATTAATTTGAGTTTCCACGAAATCGAAATAATATTACAAAATCATATTTTTACTTCAATATTGCAAATTCAAATATCGTTCTTTCAATTAAAAAAAAATGTCACGCCTTAATCGACTACCGAATGAACAAATGACAAAAACTTGCGAAATAAATGCAAACTCATCGAACCAACATCAAGACGATATTAGACATCGATAATTGGACACGAGTGAGGCTTGAAAAAAATGTTCGATCCGTGACAAATAACCCACCCTCGTGATTTCATCGGCGGGCAAGTAAAATTGAGACGTTTCGCTCCTAGAAAACATTCCAAAGATCGTTGATTCACCGTGCAAGCCTTTTTACCGTTAAAGTTTGACGGACGGATCGGGAAAGAGATGGAAATATAGATGGGAATAATCGGCATCGAGCCCCGTTCTCTCGAACGACGACGGTGGCGGTGGTTTCGTCGAGGCAGATGCAAATACACCGATGGCGGGAAAATCGCGATGAGCTGAGAAGCGCGAAGCCACGATGGTGCGGTTGCTCTCGTCCATGGCTATTCAATATATGTATATATCTACAGAATTTCCACGAGAAAAATGCGAATAACGGGTTGCGGTTGTCCGGCATCGACGCCAAAGCACCATTGAAATCTGGGTTATGTGGCCAAAAGAGCAAAAATTTGTATACATGGGAAAGAGGCGGGTCAGAGGGCTTTTCGATTCAATGCGAAGCGCACGGTCCCCGACCGAAATTTCCTCGTTCAATGGAAATACACGCTTCTGCTGCTGAGTACGTCCAGAGAGGTCCTTTTAGCGGGGGCGATTCTCCGCACATCATTCCACAACCGAATTCACCACTATTATGAAAGTCCATAATAAGGAGCTTCCTGTGCTAGGAATATTCCAAAGCCCATTTTTTTTTCAATTTCTTTCGCTTATTTCAAGATTGTTATTATTAATAATTATTTTAACAATTAATTAAAAAATAATATATAATAATAAATAAATAAATAATAATAATAATAATATTAATAATAATTATTTTATTATTATTGTTTTTTTTTCGTACACAAAAATTTGATCAAATTCATTTTTTTAGATTCGGCTTCGAATATTGTGTACTTTCTTTTTTTTCAAATTCTAGCTGCATATTCAATCGTAGCGAAGCAGTTATTTCCTTATCAAACGAAATTTAATTATTTCTCCGAAAATCATTGCGAATTATTGTTGCAAATGTTTTTGCAAAATTGTACGACTTTGATAGTATTCTATAATCCGGTTTTTCCCTAAATCAATGTGAGAACTTCGCGACGGGGTGGAGAGACAGGGGGTGATTTTGTGAAAAGTATTCGAGTTTAATTGCTTCGTGCATTTGTCAGGACTGAGATCAGGTCTTACGAAGAGACACAATGGGGTCAAGGCAAATTTGTATACAGCGAATAGCATAATTCTCCAATATCGATGGAAGCCCCTGTAAATTACGGAATTTCGTTCAATAGAGGCGGGGGGGAGACAGAGAGTCGTACAAATCTTGGTTGTAAAATCCACGCAACAATATGTATGTCTAGCGGCTTACGCCGTACGTCACTCGTTAACCGTTAGAGACCATGACTGTTCAATATGATTCCTGTCAAGTCCCAAAACCAGGGAAAGAGGGGGAGGGGGGGGGGGTTGATAGAGGCCCCACGAGCAGCACGCGTACGAAATTCCTCCGCGTTTCTTCCTTCCTCCAATCGTTTCTCCGCACACCACGCAAATTGCCCCCGGCTTCCTGGTATTGCTAAATTTCAACCCCTTCGCTCGTGGCGATCATAAACCTTCGGACTCGCAACGTCCGTCACTCCAACGACGTTTGGTTTCGCAAATTTCATTCGACCAAGGTAACTTCGAAAGTCTTAAGCTTCTCATTTTAATTTACGACTCCGTTCACGCAAATCCCCCCTCCCCCCTCCAAGCACGTCGGGGTACGTGAGGTCGGTCGAACGACGTCGAAGACGAAAGGGTTGTTACCCGTCCGTGTAAAATAGCACGAATCCCGGGACCGAGCTACTCGGAAGCGAATTAGAGAAGGTCAAGATCGTAAATCGTCGTCTAAAGTGGGAAAACAATGAAGCCATGCACGCGCGAAATATATTGCAAAAGAGGTTTTGATGCCCCGTCCCAAAGGGTTAAAGAGCGTAGAAGTACGTACGACCGTACCACCGGCCGAGGGAACAACCCTTTCGTCCTAACCCGGTCCCGATCGCACGGACTTTCTTCATTGTAATAACAATAATAAGAAAAATAATAATAACAACTTTCGGGTAAATGCTAAATTTTTCTCGGCTACCGGGTCGTTGGAGGATGTAACTTTTCGTCTTCGCCGTTGTCTCTCAAATCTCTGATTCCCCTCCCCCAAGAGTCGAGTAGTGTTGTAGCGAATTTTCTCAATAATGGCGGCGTTTGACCGTCGCGAGGCCAGGACGAAGGATTTGTCGGGGGGAAGGCGAAGAAGTAACTGGATTTTTGTCGAGAAATCCGGTGCGTCACTCGCTGCGGGTGGCGAAACACTCGGATGGATTAATTTAACCCCCTCGGGCGATCGAAATACGTGCGAAGGTAAGCGCTACCGCGCCTTCTTCGTTGACCTATTCGTTCTCGCGCGAAAGAACTTGGGATTCTCGAACTCTTGGGCGAACGAACGTTTCAAAAGCTCCGAGTGGCGCAAATGGGAGGAGCACTCGTAATCTCCGAGACGCGAGAAGGGATTTCAACTTGAGTTGGGACATCGTCGAAACGTAAAGAGAAAATTTTTAAAACGAACATTTTTTTCTGTTAATAAAAAAATGGAATTAAAAAAAAAAGGTCAGTTATTTCGCAGTGACGGAGTTTTAAGGTGTCGGGTAGTACAGTTAGACACCCTCGAAGCTTCGCGATCTCGTCAAACTTCGTGAAAGGTAACAGCAATTCATTCGACTCGGTTTAGCGGTTTTTTTTCTTTTTTTTCCTGCTTTTAGGGCCTAACGAGTGTTGACCGAGCAGAAGTTATAAAAACTCGAGGATTAACCGAGGAAGCCCCTACGAAGTTTTTATGCGTGTCCCGTAAACGTTTCGTTTTTTTTTCTTGTTTATTTTATCGTAAACGAGTCAAGTCCCGCCGAAAAGGGAATGACGTTTTCTTTTTGAATTTATTTTCATTAACGTTGGTTGTAACCCTACTGCATAAAGGATTAAGATTTATAAACAAGCTGGAAAAATAATTATTAAAAACCGTTTATTATATTTTTTTGTATTAATAAAAAAACTGTATATCCATGTAAATCTATTTAATTAAATTTTCCGATAATATCACGATCGTTTGAAATGTTTGCGATAATTCTCGAACGATTGTCGCAACAAATGATACTCAATTAACGCAAGTTGGTTCTATATTCGTGTATGACATTGTTATAAACTATTTCAGGACCAACGTATTTATTTCGACATCGGACTGTTAATTATGTCAAAAGCCTTGAAAGACAAATATTACCCAGCTACGCATCAAAACTTATCTACTTCGCGACGTTCGAGCTGGGTTGAATAACGATTATACAAGAAACGATTGAGTCAGGATTAAAAAAAAAAAAAAAGAATTGTCACCATTTCGACTCGACTGTAAGCTCTATGGAGCATTGAATGATAAATAAACAATAACGTTGATAATTCTACGAGATTATTGCGTGACCGAATCGAATGATTATCGAATCGTTGACACGATCGACTCGAGAACTCGTAGAACGATCGGTAAACAAAGATCGTTCGAGTCTTATGGTGGGAGAGTTTCGGAAAAAAAAAATTTCGTCGGTGACACGAACGCGTGCCACCCCCACCACCGAAACTTACGGTCAGCCAGTGGTCGCTTTCGATGGTCAGAGAAGTAACCATTCCGACCCCCCCCACTCTTTTTCCAAAAATCCCTCCTACACCTTGCAAGGGTTGACGAGGTATATAAGCCACTGGAACAGCCCTTTTCACGTCACAAACGATTTTTCTGCGAAGAGTTGGACAGCTCTGCTGTTCACACCGATTTAAACAAATCTACGTATATCTGTTTTGACAAATACATACACAGAGTTAATACGTAGTTGGAAAAAGTTTTTCGGCTTGTGACGCATCGTCGTATATCGTCAACGGTTCAATCATTTTGACGATATCCAATCGACGCAACGTACGGAAGAATTTTGAGCGATCGAGGAAGCCAAGAGTTTCGGAGCTGTGTTGTGATTCAAGTGCTGCAAGGATTTTGTTCTCGGATTTCTTCGACAGGTAAGAACAGTGTGTTTATTTCGTAATCAATTTTTTTTTTAATTTTTCGTTTCGCATCGAGCCGTAACGTTTAATTTACATTTATCGCGATAATTTTTTTTTTTTTTTTACTTCAATCAGTTGCTCAATTTTGGGGAATTTATTTCTTTCATTTTGATATTTCAATTGGCCGGAGGTTTAAAAAATAAGTATCCATACTGTCTTACTCCGAATCAATCAATTGCCATTTAAAACGTAAGATCGGTGCCATTGAAGAGTTCACAATATTACGATTGTCACCAAAGAAATGTTTCAACCTTATTCGAACAAAAATCGCTTACGATCTCCGATCTCCCATCGTTTATTTATTTCTCATTTTTCTCCATTGCAGAAAAATAGAAACGAAAATACTCCTTTCGCACACAATCGAGACAACGATGGATTCGTACGGCCTCACCAGAATGGGCGACAACGAAGCTCTGGATTTCACCGCGGCTGCGATGAAAAATTCCACCGACAAGAACGTCGAACCGCCGGTGTTGGATCTCTCGTGCAAAAAATCGGACTCGCAGCAGCTTCAAGAAAATTCCCCGTCTTACGCGCTCAGCCCGATATCCTGCGAGGATCTGTCAAATTCGCCGACGATGATCAATCCGAAGCAAGAAAATTGTCGCCGTACAAACGTAATTGCGGATTACAGCGACGACGAGAGAAAAAGTCCGTTCGAGGGTAGAAATTTCATGGTGACACCGCCTTCGGAAACGGATTCACCGAGAAAACAAAAATACGAAAACGTTTACGATCGTCAATTGATCGGCAACGATTCCATCGCAATGTCGGATTCCATGAACAATCGTCGTTCCATGATACCGATTAATTTACCTTCGGGCATCGTCGTTCCCACGGGATTGTCGAATCTTTTAACAACGCCGAACAATAATAACAATAATAACGAACAAACGATGATGCAAATTGCCGTTTCCACGAGTTCATCGACTTCACCGATATCTCACGAAGTCGCGAGTCCGATGACGTCACCGGAAACGTGTAAAAAAGCCCCGAGACCGTTCAAAGCTTATCCGAAAGATCCGTTGTCGTTGACGTTAGGAACACCGGAAATGATGTACGATCCAAATTCAAACGAGGCTTATTCGGAATTTCGCAAAAGAATGTTGGATTCCGTGCGAAGAACCAACGAGGGTACGAATATTAAAATGCGACGAGTCACGAAGAGTCCGGGATTACCGACTAGCACGATGGACGACAAAGACGCGGCTTATTGGGAACGAAGGAGAAAGAACAACGAGGCCGCGAAGAGATCGAGAGACGCGAGACGAGCGAAGGAAGACGAGATCGCCATAAGAGCGGCTTTTTTGGAACAGGAAAACATGAAGTTGAAGTACGAACTCGCTGCTTTGAGAAACGAAACGGCTAAACTCAGGTGTATGGTTTATACCAATTGAACAATTTGTTGATTTATCGAATTTTCGTCATAGTTATTTTTATCGTTACGCTCGGATTGGATCACGGGTCATTGTTTTAACGTTTTTCATCGAGACGCGTGGAATTGTTTGTACGGAAAATTGAGGAAAAAAAAATTTATCGCTCGGAAAATGTTGGAAAAATGTTTGAAAAAATCGGGAAAAATATTTTTGCTCGGGTGGGTCTCGAAGTTTTGAATATTCAATGTTTGAATGATTCGAAGTTTAGAAAATTCATGTTTCGATCGAAACATTGAATATTCGAAACGACGAAATTATGAATCATGGAAATTGTTTAAATTTTTAACACTTTGTTTTCGAATCGTTGGAATTTCGATTTACCGACGGAGAAAAAAAAATTAATTAAATTAGAATTGAAAAATTTTCCAAACCATGAGTTTTCGAAACGTTGAATATTCGAAACTTCGAGAGCCACTCGTGTGCTCACAGGAATTTTTATTCAAAATTTGTGATGGAAAATGATCGATAGTTTTATCATTTTTTTTGTCATTCAGGATCGATAGAATTAATTACGCGTCATGATGTAACGAAGACTGTGCCAGTTGGGTTTTCCGATAGTAGCTTTATCCAAAGTTTAGATGTTTAAGAGTGTAATTATCTTCGTATTGTGTAATTTGCGTTGTAACGAGTTGATCGGGAGAACCCGATCGAGGGATCCGAACGGAAATAACCGTGAGCGGGATGACGACTTGAGTTTGTCGACGAGCTTCGATAGGGTACGAAAAAGTTCCTTCGGTTATTGTAGTCAGTAGAGCTTAAGTGTAAATACTTGAAAATCGCGGAAAAAAATTGTCTCTTTTAATATTTTTTTTTTTTGTTTTGACACGAAAAAAGAAAAAAAAATGTACATCCGCGGATTAACAATAAGGGATTTTTCTTGTACATAACAAAGACTGTTGCCATATTTAAGATATATTTATGTAATAAAGACGCCCACGATTTTTTTTTATAAATCATTGTTCGTTGTTGTTATTTTATTATGTTTTTGTACATTCAGTTAGAATTAATTTTTTTGCGGAATTTGTAGTAGAAGTTGGGATCAGTCCGGCAGAGATTGAGCCAGATCCATCAGAGTTTCGGTTTCCAGAACGTTTCTTTCCATCATTTTGTTGTTCGTCAAAGCTTTCGTGTAAGATTTTTGAGCAACTTGGCGAGGAACGAATGCCAAACTGGGATTTGCAACGGTAGCACGCTTTTTTATGCTCAAACTTTGTCCGTCGTTGCCAGATTGCGATTCGGCGGATGGTTCGTTGGCTGAACATTCCATTCGACCTTCGTCTTTTGAATTTGTAACATCGGGCGGTCGGTCGACGATGCCGGACTGGAAAGTTTTGATCTTCTGATTTTTATTGAGAATTATTTTTGTCTTTTTGGGCTTCGACAAAGACGGTTTGTCCTGTTCCACTTCCATGGCCTCTGCGCACTGCATCGTGTCCTTCTTTTTTTTGTCGCAATCGTAACGAAAGTTTGCGGGAAACTTGTGAACCGTCTTGCAGTGGTTTCGCCTTTCCTCGGGGTTGGCAAATTTTGTATCGCACTCCGAAACGTAACATTGGTACTGTGATGAAGTACAATTATTTATTCCCCAAGTGAATAAATTAATAAAAGAGTAAAATTCTTTTTTCGAGTCGAAGCCAATTTTACAATCGTGCAAATTAGTAAAAAAAATAACAAATATTTGGAGGAAAAAATAGTATTTTTGTGTATAGTTCGCTCTCTATATTTCCATTCGTTTGTTCATAAATTCATTTGCAATTATCGAATAATTTGAAAAATCCTTGAAAACATTAGAAAAATCATACCGCAGGCTGTTTCTCAGCGAGTACTCGAAAGTAACTGTCGTGAGTCTCTTGAATGTGAATTTCCAGAAGCCTGGCGTTGGGTCGGATCTTTTTGCATTCCTGACAGACGTAACGGTGCGAACCGTTGTAATGAATCTCGAAATCAATGAGATTGTGAAACGTAGCTTTGCAACCGAACACGCAGCACGGAAACTCCCTCATCCTGTTGGATTTGGAAATGAGAATGCCGAATGCAGGTTATGAAACATCGAATGAGGTTAAGTACAGCTTCGAACTGTTCGGTTGAAACTTATCAATGAAGGAAACGGATAAAACATCGAATGGTTCATTAAAAATTACGTGGAAGACGATTGTTCGACGGAAAAAAATACTTACGCCTCGTGACAAAGATCTTCGTCGTCCTCGACGGTAATACCTGTACGTCGAAATACTTTGCATATTTTGTGAGACTCGTCGAAAAACGGATCGTTTAACGCTCGACGACCCACACCTATTGCTCTCAGAAATTCATCGATTGAATTCGATTTTTCTGTATCCGCGACAATTTGTGTTGACATAACCTGTTGATGGAGCTATCAGCTGTTTGTGTTTATGTTTGTGAAACTCACAAGCAGCGTCTATGTAGCAGATTTGACTTTGCGTATGCTTATGTTTTCTGCGTATAGGAACCGACACCGGGAGATAAGCAAATCGATGTGCATGACTGTCTAATGGGTTGCCGGTCGACAGGCGTCGTAAGGGATTTCCAAGCTACCAGAAGGCTAATGGCGCCGGAAGATAGGCAGTCCGGCGTGCACGACTGTCTCACCGGTTGCAGCTTCATAGGCGCCGAGAGGAATTTCTAAGCTACCATAGCAGGGCTCGGCATTCCGTTCGATGAAAATGTATTGGGGATACTTTGATTACTGAATCATCATAGTTTATAAGTAAGTGAGAGTTTTACTTGCACACCTTTATTTAGGTTTTTACAATGTATTCTCCGACTTTCCCCCTTTTACGTGTTCTCCGCTATCTCCCGTGCGTCTGCAGACGACTTGACGTACCGCTGTACCGCATTTGCCGTGGACACGGGGAAACTGCAGAAAACCCGTGCCGGTACAGTCGACCCTATGTTTCTATGGTTCTCCGGTGATGCATGTAGGAGCACATAGTACTCCACCTCGAATGCACCACCGGGGCCCCAAAGGCACTGGTCTCCCGCTCCACAATTGATGCGCCAGCCGGTGAACGACTAGGCGGTCACCCATCCAAGTACTGGCCGGCAAATTTGCTGCTTAACTCGTGGGACCGCCGGAGGCGCACTCCGACCGCACACCTATTGGTGTCGGTACCATCATAGTTTATAATTGATGATAAATATTAGAATCAATGGCACAATACTTCGACACAATAATTCATTCGAATTATATATTATTAGTGCAGAAACGTGAACATTTTAATTGTTTGAAAGTATTTCAAATACATTTTCATTGAACAAATATGTCCATCCATGAGCATAGGGCAAAAGCTCGCCACGAGATAGGCAACCCGGCGTGCGTGACTGTCTCACCGATTGCCTGCCGACAGGCGCTGTGAAAAAGTTCTACGCTGAGATACAGCAAAAAAAGAAAACAGTACTTGGAACCTCAGGAGACAGCGTGGCGATGTGACGATAGCGGAAACGCAAGAGAAAGACTGAGACGGCTGATTGCTCTCAACGGATAGAATTGGGCCCAGCCCGAGTGTGAGGGAGATAGCGATTAGGCGGCGCGAAGCCAGGTTTCAGTGTATGCGTGCACACGGATGGTTGCAGAAACTCCAGTTCTCCTGGTTTCCGTCTGTGAAATAATTACGGCTTTCCCTCGGAGTCGTACTAGAGGCTCTTACAAGATATGCGGTTCCATGTAATTCTTTCTTCCTTAACCTTATGCATGGACGTGCTGCGCTCTGGCTTTGCTCATGACGTAATAATGAACTCGGATAATGAACAATCAACACCCCCACCATCCGGAATTTGAATTTATTTAATTTACTTCCATTAAGCAATTGAAATAGATTTTTTCACGTAAGAGAGAATCGTCTAATAATTATTCGACCAACAAACGTTCCTTCAAATTGTCCAGAATTTCCGTCATTTTGGACTCCAAGTCAGTCCGACGATCTTCTTCTTTTCTCTTATTCTGCAACACAAGATGCATCTTCTTTTATACACTAAATCTAGTTATCAGGGTACAAAAGTCGATGGAGAGGGTCGGAAGGTCATGGGAATGAGGTCAAAAACTCTAAAACAATAAATAATTGGATTATCATCAATGGTTCGCCATTTTTGTATTTGTACAAAATAAATAAAGCTATTTAACGTGTAACATCGTATAACACATATTTATATAATATATATCCATTTATTATCGAATTAAATAATTCCATTGTATTATTGGAAATTGCGTGTAAATCCAATGAGCTGCACCGGACCGCGAGGACTGAGTTGCTTCTTCTCCGAGACCTTCAAGGTCGCTACTTTGTTCCTGTATTCCTCGACCTTGACCTTTTCGGTATCGCTTTCGGGTTCATTCGTAAATTCGGTGAGAGCGACGTCACGCTGGTAATTCGGATCTTGAGCTCGAGGCTCGACCAGTAACCCAATCAATTCTTTCTCCAAGCTCGCCGGCGTTTCCGTACTCGTTCTTGCGGCCGTCTTCGCACCGCTATCATGACCCTCCAACGCATAATCGTTCTTACTCAAATCGAAGAACTCGTGAGCGGTCTCAGGATCTTCAAATTTCTCATCCTTCTTCGCCGCGTGACCGTACGACGATTTTTCAATCCGATCGCCGTAATTACCGTCGTAATTTCTTTCAACCTCATCGCCGCGTTGTTCCTCCACGCGATAGCGCCCTATTTCGGTCGAACCTTGAAGCTGACGCGGTTTGTACGGTTGCGGGGTCACAGTCGATTTTTTTACTTCTTCTTTTTGTGACCTCGAGCGTCCTCGAAAATTGTATCTCCGAAGTTGGGGAATGGCTGTATTTTCAGCGCCATTTTTTGATCGCAGAGGACGCTGGTGTCGTTTTCGCTCGGTGTTATCGTGTTCACTTCTGGTTGTGGCTTTGTCAGTCGAGTGGTTGGAGGAAAGTCCTTCCGTTTGCAATTCTTCGATGTAAGGCGATTCGTAAGTAGGCGACACTTCCGAGTCTGCGGAATATTTTTCAGAATCAGAGTGTCGTAGTTCGGAATGTAATTCCGGAATAGCGGAGGTCTTTAGGGTTGGGGGAACATCCCCGTTAGTAGAATAATAGCTGTTGGGCTCGTATCTGTGGAATTTTGTGACCGCAGGCGTTTCGTTGGTCGGCTCGACATCTTCGTCATATATTTCTGACGAATTTTCATGATTCTGCGGCCTGGTGTCTTTATTTCTTCCGTGACTGCGATCGAACTTTGTCCTTCGAGTTTGTGCTTTTTCGTTTTCCTTCAAGATCGTCGGCGGACTATGATCGACTTTAAGCTCAATTCGATCCTCAGAATTCGATGATCGACGATATTTTTCTTCGTCATTTGGTTCACGCCAATTTTCCGACGAACTATAATTTTCACCCGAATACTCCGATGAACGACCTTCGTCCCTTGAATTAACCGAGAGAGGGCCGTCTTCCTGAGCGCTTTCTGAATTATTCTCGTCGTTGTACAATTTTTCCGGTGAACGATCGTTTTCTCGAAAATCTTCAGACGGACGATCATTTTTTCTGGCATTTTCCGAGTGACTCTCGTCGTTGTTTAAATTTTCCACCGATCGATCGGCTTCCCTTAAATTTTCTGATGGACGTTCGTCTGCTTCCACATTTTCCGGCGGACGATCATCGTTTTTCAAAATTTCCGATGAACCATCGTCTTCCTTTAATTTTTCCGCCGAACGATCGTCGTTATTCAAATTTTCCGACGAACGATCGTCGTTATCCAAATTTTCCGACGAACCTTCGTCTGGTCCAACATTTTCTAACGATCGATCGCTTTCTCCGTTGCCCACGTCCGTATTACGAACTTTTTCCTTACTCTCCTCATCCGAATTCGCCGCCGATTCTCCTAAATTTTGCGACGATAGAATCTTGTCCGCTGTTTTCTGCAGCTTCTCCGGATCGTAGATCAATTGGATCGGCTTGAAGTACGGTCTGTAATTATAAGCTTCCTCATCGGTTAATTGCCCGTCGATTGAACGTTCCGCCGATCCAACATCCGTTTTGGCGTCGTTCTTGTAGTTCGACCGATTCACCTCATCATCATCGTCTTCGTTCATCGGATTTCGAAAATTATGCAATGACAAGATTTTTTCAGCAGTTTTTTGCAACTTCTCAGGCTCGTAGGAGACTTGCAGAGGTCTGAGATACGGATTGTATCCGTCAAGATTGAAGCCCTTCGAAGCCGACGGTTCGCCAACGTCTTTTGAGCCTTCGATCGATTCATCTTCGTCGATAGGTTCTTTTTTTGCCGAAGTTTTAACGGATTGCAAAGTTTCTCTCGAATTTTCTTCGTCTTCGCCTTCGTTGCTGGACCTTCTCGTTATTTTAGGCTGCTTCGTTGTGTCATACAACTTTGCTGGTTTCACGGATCGATCATTTCCTTCCTTGGATCTTCTTGCTTGAGAGGTTCCTCTCGTAGGCTTGTCCGTCGTTACTTTTGGTTCATCTTTTGCGTTATCTCTCGTTCCCACGATCGATTCAATTCTTTTCCCTGACCTCTTCGTTTTTTCGTTATTGGATTTCCTCTCTTGGTCAGTAAGACTTCTTCCCACGTGTGTCATTGCTTCACTTCTTGATTTACTATCTTCTTCGTCTTTTCTTCTGGATCTTCTTCTTTTTTTAGGGCCTCTGGTGTAACCGTGATTTCTTACAGGTTCACCGACGATTTCGTCTTCATTAGGTTTTCTCGTTTTAAGGGACACCTTTCGGGGCACATGTGTTGTCAATTCAGCTTCGCTCTTATCATTTTCTTTATCTTCTTTCCCAGATCTTCTCACATTTTCCGGCATTTTCACTCTAGCGTACGTCGTTACCGTTGCTTCGACTGCTTCGTCTTGATCATGATAGGTCACCAACCTTGAACCCGCTTCCCCATCTTGTTCGCTAGACTTTCTCTCCTGGGGTCGTCGTCTCGCGGGTCTGTACGTCGTCGACCTCGAACCCGTTCTAACTCCTTGATCCCTAGATCTCGTCGCTTGCGAGGGTTCTCTCGTTGGTCCATAAGTCGTCGGCCTTGATTTCGTTTTCTCATCTGCCTCGTTAGTTCGTCTCACTGGCGGCCGCTGTCTGGTGGGTTCGTACGTCGTTGACTTTGATTCTAATCTGTTCTCCAGTTCTTCGGACCTTCTCCCTTTCGGAGATCGTCTGATGGGTCGCAAGGTCGTCGACCTTGATTTCGCAGTTCTCTCTTGTTCGTCTCGGTTGCTGAATCTTCTCGATTGTAGGTTCGTTTCAGGAGGTGTATACGTCGTCACCCTTGGCTGCACTTGTTTTCCATTTTCCGCACGCGATCTTCCCGCTTGCGCCGGCCCTCTAGCTTGCGTGTTAGTCACCAACGTTGGTTCGTTCTTGGTTTCGTACCTTTCTTCTTCCTCGATCTTTTGTATTCTTCTACGATGTTGCCGTGGCTCCGTTTCGCTTTCTTCTCCATTTTCTTCTTTATCGTTATCTTTCTTCCCGCTATCATCTTGCGTGGAACGTTCGACGCCATCCAGATTGTACTCCTCGTACCTAGCGTTGCCAAAAGGTCCATATCCCTGCCTGATTCTCCCGAGGGGATCGACAACGAGTCCCGGAAAATTACCTTGATAATTCTGGAACCAGTCATTATCCCGTTTTCCGGCTTCCAAGCTCTGAATCTTTCTCCAGTCGTAAAGCCCCGTGTGGGGATCCTTGTACATCTGGAAATAATCGGCGACGCTCTCGTCGACTTGACCCTCGTGCGAGAGGACGTCACCGTAGCTGTTGCGAAGACCGCCATCCGCGCTGAAGGCTCCGTCGTACACTCTTATAGGCAGTCTCGTTCCCAATGGCCGCGGTGGGGACGGTTTTCCTACCGGAAAATCCAACGGATTGTGGAAACTTTCAAAATTGTTTTTGATGGCCGCGTGGTCTGGGTTATCGGTGTAACTTGGTTTCTTCCGTTTCCCGTTAGCATTTTCATCATCGCTCTCGTATCCACTTTCATCGTCGTTGTAACGATGATCTTCATTCTTTTTAGGATATTTTCCGTGCGAAGTTTTTTTTTCTTCTTCGGACAAAGTGTCGTTAGCTTCGTACGTTTCCGCGTCATCTTCGGGCTGCTCTTTATGGTCTTTGTAATTGTCGTTGTTGCCACCATGAGTTTCTTCCTCGACCTCATCGTCCTCATCTCCCGCCTGTTGGTTTTTCAGCGATTCCTCAGAATTTTCTCTGTCATCATCGACAACCTCCTGACCTTGATACCGATTCTCTTCCCTCTCGTCATTTTCCTCCGAGTCGTCGCCATCTTTATAATTTTCATGGCGATATTTGTTGAGCGCGTTTTGTTGCTCCCGCTGCTGCTTCTTCCACTCCGGTTCGTCGATGTACGTGTCCCCTGAAGGATTTCTTTGAACGTCCTTCTCGTCACTGATCTCCTTACTCTCACGGTCGTAATTCTCTTCGTTTTCCTGCTTCACGTACACGTGTTCCGTTTCCTTCAATTTTCTCGGAGCCGAAGGTGGAAGCGGCGGCGGCAGATTCGGTGCAATCGGCAGAGGAATTTGCACGAAGTACGGTTGAAGCAGGGCGGGCTTGCCCAGTCCGGGGTTCGGTGACGCCGTCGGGGGTGGCGCTGCGGGCGCTGCCGGCGCTGATGGCGCTGCGGTGCTCGAGGCGCCACCGTGAAATATTTTTTCGTATCGCTGCAGATGACCGAGAAGATCGGAATTATTCCCAAAATTAAGGACACCAGTGAGTCTGATAGTTTCTCTCTGTCTCGGAGTGGTTGATGTTGCACCGGTCGGTGGAGGCTTCGGGGGCGATGCTGTGGGCGGATTGGGCTTCATTATTGACAGTGGCGGTCCACCGGGTGGCGCTGGTGGCGGTGGCGCGATCCGCGATCCTCCTTGAAACGTAAAAACCGGCGGTTGGCCAGCTGCTGCGCTTGCTATGGTCGTATTCGGATTCGGAAGTGTGGACAATGAAATTGGCGACGTCGAATAACCCAAAGCTTCCGCCAAACCCTGAAGAATAATTCCCAGAGCTCGCCGGTCTCGCGGCTTATCTTCATCGTCTACGATCTCCGATGAGTTTACCCGGGAAACATTTTTGGATTCCACCTCGTAGGGTTTTTCGATATTATACGTCCTTGGGAAACTCTCGAGTCTTCTATTCACATCGCTTTGACCGTAAACGTCGAGAGGTGAACTGATTAACAGAAAACTAATCACGAAATTAATCTTATCGAACACCATAGCTGCGAAATTCGCTTCGTCGGATTTTTCACGGTTTTTCAGAAAATAAACACATGATTTTTCACTTATTCCGGGGATTGTTAGAAATTATATCGTCTATCCGTGTTTTATTGGTTTTATTGCGCTAAAAGAAACGTTGAGATTCCGGATAAATTATTCCAAGCAAGCCGGAGTTGTTTTTCGTACGGTATCCGTGTTCGGACTGGTCGTCGTGGCGCTCGACCGAGGGCCAATAAAACAATTGGCCAATCGAGGCGGGGATTGAATTTTTGCATAACTCGACGTTGCAGTGAATAACGGAAAGGAAAAAAAAATCGAGAGTCTTACGGGTAGAGTTTCACTTCGATTGCACGATGACGACGTCGGACTCGGGGACCCACCCGTTTATTTGAACCAAGTGAAGCGCGAAGTCGAGACTCCACGGGCTTAGCGACAAAGGAAGGAAAAGTTTTTTTTTCTTTTTTTCTTATACCGTTTCAGGTATCCGCATACACCCTGCGGACGATCGTTGCGGTACCTGCTGCGCTGTGGTAAAACATTACTTGCACGTGGTAAAGTCGTAGACGGCGCGAGGTGACGACAATCGTAGATACTAATCGATCCATAAAAATTGCGCAATCACACCGAAACGCGGATAATTGGTTAACCGCAACGATCTTAAGATCTACGATTTATTCGGAATAAATCGTTAACCCGCGATCGTCGCGGATGGAAAGCTTCTTTCGATCACGATATTACGGTTTTGGGAAATTCCAACCGTCCTCCGTCCGGCTTCGAGATTTTGCGGCAATTGAATTGGCGAAATTGTATTTTCTGTGTTTCGGAAAATTTGGAGGTAATTTCGATTGAGTAACAAGAAAATGAAATGGCGGATAATGATGCCTGACGATTGATCGTTTGGTGGAATTATCGATTGTGGGGATAGGGAAGAATTATTGAAACGATTTTTTTTATATGTTCGATTAAGCGATCGCGTCGGCTTCGGTCGTTGGTCGCGCCGAAGAGATCCTTCGACTTCGTTTTCTCGATGCGCGATCAACCGTGAAATTTCTCACTATTAAAATTATGTTGGAAAAAATTTATTTCACGCATAATTGAGAACGAAGAGGTAGAGTTTCGTGTGAAATATTACGCGATTACAATTTTTCGTTTATTTACTTTTTTTTAAGAATTTCGTAATTATTTCCTCTCTGTTTAAAATTATAGAAACACTTCGACGGTTATACTCGAGAATAGCCTTGCAGTTGGAATGTTTACATATTGTAAATAAGACCGTTAACCGATTTTTTATGCAAATTTTCAGTACTCAATTATCGAATAAATTTTAAATTACAAAAAAATCCCTTTCTCATCTTAACAACAGTTTTGATTAGTGCTTTACTTTATAATTTTTTGATTCTATTTTCACGATTGAAATTGAACAATAGCGTTGGAATCATTCGACACCGTAGCTTGATTTCAATCATGGAAACAAATACAAAGTAAAACAATCTCAGTAAAATCAGTAAAATATTGTACGAATAAAAAATTCTTACCACATTTTTAATTGTGTAACTTTGTAATTTTTTCTTTTAATTTCAATGATCTGAATTGAACAATGATGTTGGCATAATTCAGTATCAATCGAACTGTATCAAAGAGTGAGAGAGAGAGACAGAGAGAAGGAGAGAGAGAAAATGCTCAAGACAGAACACAGAGACACGGATTTACTTTCGTAAGTGAGTAGAACCCGATGTCTTGCTAGACTGCCGGCAGGGTGAAAGTATCAGACGTTGCCTGAACATTGCTGATCACTCCCAGCGGTGATTGGTTTCTGATAGTCTCGATAGACAGGCAAGGCAGCAGGTGTAACAGGTACCTGACTAAACAAATGCTTGCATGCCATGTTCGAAGTGCGATAAAACAATTCTTGCCACACCATGTGCTGCAGCTCGAAAGAAAATCTCTGGCTCGCTGCTGTCGCTGTTGCTGCTTCTACGAACATCGTCACGCGTTCTTCATTTGCGCAATCAGATTTTGTGTAGACATTTACGAATCTACGAGCAAGATTGGGCTCGCCGCGATCCGAGACGCGTGCCTTCGCCCGTAGCGCAATTCGCACGGCGCGTGCCTTCCTATTACGTGAGCGAGGATTGATTGCCCGATCCGATCTCGGAATTGATGACCGATTGATCTCTGAATCGGTGGGGTCGGCGATCAAGTAACTTGGCTAACAGATAAAATGTTCGAACCAGAAATAATAATGATAATAATAAAAATAATAATAATAATAATAATGATAATAATAATAATAATGAAAATACTCATCATAATAATGATAATATTAATCATAATAATAATCATCATAATAGAAATAAAAATAAAATTTGGGAGAATCAAACCATTCAAACCTTGGACGAAATTCCAATCAAATTTTGATTGATAAAAAGTCGTCCGATTTTTATTATTTACTGAATTATAACAATTGCTGTAAATTCCTCATCATCGAGTACCTACCGTAGAATAGAGTAAAATATCGACCACCACAGCTAATTCATCCGTCGGATATTAGAGAGATTCCGGAATATACCCAATACAAAAGTGAAGAAAAAAAAAAGAAGTTTTGTTGGAAATGAGTGCCCGGTTTCGTCAACGTTGATCGTAACGAACCGCCTTGCCTGCTGTGTGACTCTCGCGGTTGCAACGATAAATCGATCGAACTTCCTCGTTCGAATCTTTGTCAAGTAACGAGAAAGTAGGAAATCGTCGGCGACGAGAATCGAACGACTCGAAGCAACCGAAGGACTCCGTGGTGCACGCCTCCGTCGAGAGCGCGAGCGTGACATGCGCGGATACCTTCGCGACTGATTCCGGCGATGCAAACCGGAAGTAGAACTCGAGCATGTAATAATTGGTCATCCAATTACGGAAGGATCGAGGAGAATTAGATTGCGAATATCGTCGTGAATCATAAATCGATCGTTCAGGGACGGTTTAATTGACGGATGTTGAGAAAAATATATATAATATCGCTATGGATTTATTCGATATTAGAATTATAAATATAATGATATTTATTATAATTCAGTAACACATATCACTGAATTATAATTTATATTATCATAATTATAACATTATATACATTCGTAAAAAATATATATTTATATACTTTTTCATAATGCAACCTGCGTGACTTTACTTGTAGTTTTTATGAATATATACAATTTTTCTTTCCAGATAAGATTTTCGTTTGTTTCCTGAATCAACTCTATGGATTTCGAAAACGGTCAAAATTATATTTTTTCTTCTATAAAATGTTCTATAAATAGCCTACCTCCAATGTCGGTCAATTATAATAAATTGTAACATCAACAAATTTCACAATTTTTCTCAAAATTGCATTGAAAAAATATAATTTTTTAACTCAGCACGATCTAAAAATCGACTATTCAAAGTGGAATCTTCGTCGTTTAATCAACGACAATTGAATCAATTTATCGAATTAATCACGAAGTGCGAGACGAACCGTTGCACCTGCAACCGTTGAACGTTAATTGATGCTGCGAATCCAACCGGCCAAGATTCTTCTCCATCAGCATCTCAGCAAGAACTATCGAACTACACTCGGCTCCCGACTCGTTGTGCCGTCACGTTCGCGTCAACCGCGTTACGTAGTTTTGCAATTCTATAGATGGGAGTGGTCGGTCCTCGACTGCATGCTCGTTCGATCGGGATTCAACGATCGGGATCTCAAACACGACTGCACAACCGGTGTTTTTACGCGAAAATACACATACAACGCGCGTGGTTGTAGCGTGTGCGTGCGACAAAAGCGGTTGGGACTCGAATTTACCATAACTTGGCCCGCGAGGAACGAGTTGCATGGGAAACACGGTATAAAAGAAGTGTCAATAGCGGAGTCAGACATCAGTTCTAACGTGTAGCGAGCAAGACTCGATATGAAGTTGCTGGTAAGACATCGTCGCGAGCCAAATGCAAAAATCAATCTTTTGAGAAGAGTCACAAAAATAAAAACAAAAAAATCAACGAAACATTTGTGATCGGAAGAATAATTTTGTAGAGATAGAAAAACGTGGCAAGAAAAGAATCCTTATTTTTTTTACAGCTGATACTCTCGTTGGCCACCCTGGCTGTGAGCCAGGAGGCCTTCGTGGCTCAAAAATTGGATGAAAGTAACGACGTGCCGCAGGAAACGACGGTTTTGCAGGTTCATCCGGATTCGGGGGTGCAGGCTGGCGATAAGAAGTTGGAAAAGAGAAGCCACGGCTGGGGAGGTTGGAGTGGTCACGGTCACGGTTGGCCCTCGTAAGAACAATTTTTTTTCCATTAATCAGAGAAAATAGAATTTTCTTTGACTAGTTATTTCATTCTACAACAAATAAATAATTGAATCAATAAATTTATGAGATAGAAAGAAAAATATATATACTTAAATAAAAAAATAATGATCATAATGTCATATATGCATAATATATTTTTGTAATATTTAATCATATATTAATAAATGAATATACAATGTATACATAGCTTTCTATCATTTTTTTCTGCAATAATGTATTCCCGCATGGATACTTGGTTTTCGTAAGCACAATTTCTTTTCCATTCATCCGAGAAAATAAAAATTAAAACTTCGACTTTCAATTTTATTTTACAATCAATAAAGTAAATAGACGAAGCAATAAATCTATAATATATAAATATAAATATATATTATAATACATAATAATAATGATATTACCGCTATATACGTTTAATAAATGTTCGTAATATTTATTCATATAGTAATTAATAAATACAGAACATGTATATGGATTTTTTTCTCTGTTACTTTTGCATAGATATAGCCACGGTTGGAGCCACGGTGGCGGTCACGGACACTACGGCGGCTGGAGCGGTGGTTGGGGAGGTTGGGGCGGTCACGGATGGTACGGTGGTATTTACCCCGGTTGGCCCTGGTGGTACGGAAGCGGCGGTTGGCACGGCAGCCACGGCGGTCACGGGGGTTGGCACGGTGGCCACGGGGGTTGGCACAGCAAATGGTAAAAACGCTTCGGAATTATTATTTTTTTTCTATACTCCTTTTCCCAAGCGTTTTCGACGTGGCCGAGCGAATTCTACCCTTACCGCGTGAGGCGACAACCCTTACCGAACACAGCTCCGACCTTTCGTACCGACGGACCGTAAATTTCGACCTCCCTTCTTCGTCCCCAAACGCTGCCAAAGCCCGGATCATTCACGGGACAATAATTCCCGGGTTTGGACGTTCCAACCGGAACGTTTCAGTTGGGACGACGCGAGATCCAGGGGTTCGTCGTGAATTCATCGGTTGCGAGGGTGGTTCTGCATTTTTTTTTGTATCAACAAAACGAGACCCAGTGAAACAGCGGATAATCAAATTTTTAGCTAGAGGTGGATGAACGATACGACGCACACCGAGGAGGGCCACACGATGAGAGTAGAATCTTTGCAACGAGGCTGATCATCGTTGAATCATACAAAACGAATAATCAATTTCATTCAGTCGCATATGATAAAAAAAAATGTTTTTATCGTTTTCAATAAATGTTAATCCTTGTGTGTAAATGAAAAAATCGACGAGCTGGTCGCGGAGAGAAAAATATGTAACGAAATAAAAATAAACCTTTACGAGTTACGTGCAATTTATTATTGGTTTTTCTTTTGATAAATTTACCTTCAATCGCCTTTCGATGTAAGTCTTTAATATTTCTTCGCACGTTGTCAGATTTTTATCCGTCTCCTGATGAAACAATATTTTTTTTTATTTTTCCTCCTTCAATTATTTACTTCGATTTATTTATGATTATGAATATTTATACGAAAAAACAACAACGTACCCTCAGGATATTCGTGAGGTATCTAATTTTTTCCAGTTTAGCTTGATCCCGATCGCACAATTCTTCCGTAAAAACAACATTTAACTCGCGTGGATGATTCGGCAACATTTCGCGGAAATACAATAAAAATACGTGAATTATTTTTTTTTGAGAAATGATTTTATGCGACAAGTTCTTCGTCGTTACGTGAACTCTGATTCCGAGCAATCTATACAGCACTGTACAGCACCCATGATATCGTTGTGTTGCACTTCGTTGCCTGGATACAGGCCTGTGTTACACGAAAACACTCATAGCTCTGTAACAGTTTTCTATGATACCGATGAGTTACTCGCTGCTGGTAACTCGAGCGTCTTTGTTACCCCTTCAACGGCTAATCATTGTTCTCATTAGAAATTAAGTACTCTTTCTGAGGCCATCAACCCTTTTTGCATCTAATAAATCACAGATCAGGTTTTTTGTTTTTTCTTATCACGGTCACGTTGCAGTTATTTTTTATTTGTTTATTTTTACAGCCAAGTGCGTGGTTCTGCACGGTATTAGTACGCACAGTGTTACTTATAGAATTCAACCATGTGTCGATTTTTATTCTAAAAAGTTTTGGATTTGAACGAAATCAAAATTATTCAATGAATTTATAAAAGCAAGGAAAGGAAAAAATGTCACTAAATAAACAATGAATATATTTTGTTATCAATTTTCCGTGTATTCTTGGTTTTGACGACTGACGACCATGATAAGTTTTTCTCCCTCTTAACTATTTACCTCTTCTATTAATTTTTATCTACAATTATAATCAATTTTCGAATTATCAACATAATCAATTAATAAAAATCATCATCATTAATACATAAACAAAATGTATTTGTATGTAAATAAATGTTGTGCACATAAGAAATATTCTAATTTTTCGGTTAATAAATCCAATCTTTGAATATAATTATCCCAAAGATGATGAATCGTTTTGCGTTTTCATCCCCTTTCACGATTTATTAAACGACGACGAACCGTATAATAGCGAATACACTAGAATACAATTTCGTCACGAGGGTCGGAGATTGAGTGTCCGGAAGCTCGCCAGCGGGATCAGAAGAGTTAACAGGGTTAACCGTGAGGCATATTGTGGTCCACGGATTGCCCAGCGAGTGGACATTGGTCATTGTCCGTGATGACTTCGACCCGGCAGCATCCTATTGTCGATGGACCAGTTTTTTCACAGCCAATACGATGGGCGAAGGCAAGCGTTCTATTGTCAATGGACCAGTTTTCGATGGACGTAATTCTCGGTGTCTATAATACTAATGGCACGCAGAACATGGTCAGCACGAGCCGGCCACGCGGTGCCTCGCAGATTCCGTAGCCCTCGAGGGCAGGACCTCGAGCCGCGCGGAGAAACAGGTTTCGTTTATTTTCCCGTTTATTTTTCGCCCCAATCTCATTTCTCTTCGTGTTTGTCTCGTCGGGGTCCTTCTCGCTGATGGGTCACGGTGAAAAATGGATCGCGCTCCAGATCAGGTGATAACTGGTCCACCGAGCGATTCGTCCCTTTACCATCAATTGCCCCGGCCAGAGGGGGGAGGCTCGAAGGGATGAAACGGCGAGATGAGCGGGAGAGAATCAGGTGAAGGAAACTGGTCCACGGATAACTGTATCTGAACCCCTTGGTTTCTCAGGTGATGGTCAGTCGAGCAGAGTTCAAAGTTCGGGCCATATTTAGGGAGAACTCTGAACGGATCGCGGCCTCTGAAAAAATATCAAGATCGTTACAGGTGCCAAATTCATAATCATGAAAGAAAATAAGAGTAGATGATAAATAATAAATAATAAATAAATAATGAATAATGAATAATAAATAATAAACAAATTTATTGATAATTGCTTGGTGGTTGCGTCATATTTTTTTGTCTTAACACGTATTCATTCTCTCCGTTGCGTTCGATGGCTTCCCTTTTCGATGAAGAAATACATAATTATATCTGATGTTATGTTGAATTTTTGTTATACCCGATATTTTTTGCCCAATATAATTATCCTGTAATACAAACACGTGGTAGTTAGCGACGCGAATTATCACGGAATCACTAGAAATAATCGCAAGCGCGATCGACCGGACGATGTTAGTTCACGCATCTCCGAGTGAACTAATTAACGAGACACCTGTTACGCAATGTCGCGTAGAATGCATACGTAGCACCACCTCGTATGCCATCAACCGCGTTCCAATCCTCAAAACCGAGCTACGAGAGATCGTAAATTTACTCGGATATTTTCCAGACGGATGATGCTGTAATTTTGAGCGTCGAGCTCTCCTGAAAAATGTAAAGGAGTATATCGATGAGGTATTCCATGGCAAATCGGGCGGCCCAAATTCTGACACCCACCGATTCAGTTCATGATTGTTTTTTTACTTCCACCTGAACTCAAAAACGCCCCTGACTTCTTTCAGAATTTTCAGAATCATCCACCACCCGTAAAGAATTAAAGACTACCCCTGAATAAGAAGAACGTTTTCTTAATCGAGGGCTAGTTTTTAATTTTTTCAAAGACAAAAAAAAACAAAAATGAATGGAATCAGCAGGAGTTAGGGTTTCGATCGTCCGATTTGACTTGGAATACCCCATGTACATACATACTCATGCGTAAGTTGTCTCCACCCGACAGAGGGTAGTATGGCAAGCGATAAAAGAGTGGGAGACAAAGAAAAGGAAGAAGATGGAAGGAGAAGAAATAAAGAAAAAAAAGAAAGCAATAGAAAATCCGGGTACTCAATCAAAAGGAGAAGAAAACAAAGGCAAGCTTGACGCGTGTGTCACACGAGACGCCGGAACCAGCCCACATTGGCCACTTCTTTCATGCGTCCATCATTCGCTTAGTCCCTTAAATAGGACATTTTGTTCCCCCTTATTTTTACTTTTTATTCCATGCTTACGTTGAGGACCGAGGAGAGGACATTTGCGTGACATAATATACCCCAACGACTCGTTGCAGTCGTTGTCATTTGCTTTCTTTTCTTCTTGTGTGTCGGGGAATTCGTTCGGTTGGTTTTCGTGGGACGCGTTTTGGAGACATAAAGGGAGCGATCGGAATGAGTGAGCGTTCCAACATCAAGCGTTCGGTGCCGAGCCAAAGTGCTCAGCTTGCACGGCAGCCGCCTTAACCCCATAAGTATACATGATATTCGTACAACTACTGCTCAACAAGAAATAACCGATAAAAGTTCACCATAAAAAACAGTGAAACGATGAAAACCAAAAAAGAAGAACCCTATTGTTCAAAATGGAATGAAAAATCAGAGCCTTAAAAATAACACGCTCTCGACAAATATTTGCAAAATGTCTACAAAAAAATTGATACGAATAATCAAAATATCTTCAATGACCACGATGAGTCAATAAAGAAAGCTCATACAATTGTTCCGACTTTCGATATTTCAAATTTCGTCGATTTTTTAATTGACTCGGAACAATTTCTCGACCGATTTTATAGACGAGTTCGGCATGAGAATAAACGCGTAAATCCACGAAGCTAACCTCCACACGGCTGAGAGAGTCATGAAAAAAGACCATCGAAAAGGATGGCGCGGGAGTGCGGATCGGGAGGCGGCCGGCGGGTTAGGTTAGATCGCGGGGACGGTACGTATCGGTAACGAGGGCGGAAAAAGTGAGAGAATGTTAGAAAGACACGGAGCAAGACAGATGAAGACCGCAAGAGAGAGAAAGAAAAGGAAAAAGATTGAGCTCGCCATTGGAAAGCAGTAAGACGCCTGATCTAGCCCCGCGACCCCCGTTACCCCTCCCGCGGTCCGCGAGACCGGTATTACCGAGACACCCTGTATAGGCCGGTGGTGCGAGAGCGCGAGGGCGTATTTGTTTTACTGCCTGGCTCCTGGCATTGGTTGGGAACGTGCTCCGCATTCTTGAAATCGTGTGCTTCCCTTCTTGTTACGGGGGCCCCAACCAACCCCCCTTCAGCCCCTCCTGCCCCGAGAACAGCGCTATCACACGAACACACACGTCGAAGCTATTCGACGGGACCAAACACGGCGAGTCTCTCGCGTTCACTCGCACTGGCTGTGAAATATACCATATACCTACATAAAAGCCCGGTACAGAGATCGAGTGTGAGAGCCACCCTCAGCCACGAATCTTTACTCTTTCGCCGCCGCCACCCCCGCCGCGGTGATCGTAAAAATTCTCAACTCCTCTAATGGCACCGTTATACCACAACGCCGCGCTTCACATTCGAAATAACTCCATCCGTGATTTTCGAGAGTACCGGGGATTCGAAGCATATGGTTTATACGGTGCAACGAACGATGAGGGAAAAATCGGGTAGAAACAACCCCTATTTTAATTATGTGTACCGGGTCCGCGCGGGGAGGGAGGACGAAAAATAATGATCGTGCGATTTGAGGACGCCGTCGAATTCACGTATTTAATGACGATTTTATTTGCTTTCTCGATTTTTTTTTTGTTTACGTTCGAATTATCGTATTTTTTGGGATTGCCATTATTTATGACCTTGGTTTTAATTTGGATTTTTATTTGTTTTTATGATTAGCGATAATTGGACGAATTGAGCGAGATTTGGATGTAAACCGAAGACTGGATTCGAAACCAAATGGGGATTGAATGCAAATTTTATCTATCGTTCTTGATTTGGTAATTTTTAGATTGATGATTGAATAATTATTGTACCACTGAACTTGTCAAAGGGGTTCGAATTGGACGAAATGGCGTGCATGTTCTTCATTTTAGGATTAATCTTACTATCCATCAATATACAACGAAATTCGAATTAAAAGTGGATTAGAATAAAAAATTTTGAAAATTAAAATTCAATAAAATAAATAAAAAAATAGAATGAAATAAAATTTTAAGAAATCAAAATTAAATGAAATCTGAAAAAAAATTGAATTTCAATAAAATTTACAAAACTTCAACAAAGTATGTAAATTCAAATTATTATGTAATAAAAAGTGGGTGACTTCGACCAGTCTCAGCGGAATAGACTTCGCAGGTCTCTTCTTGAATTCACCTTCTTGTCGAACGAAAGACAGTACACCGCGCGATAGCACCGCCTCCAGTCCGGCGTTTCGCGCGATCCTAATTTACGAGCCGGATCTAACGGGGCGCCTTTACGACTTTCCGATATGGGGTCGTTCTCGCTCGCGTAGGCCCCGGCTAGCTTGGCATCGGGACCAAAGAACCTCGCTAAATCCGCGTCCTTCTCCACGCGCACGTGAGGGACATACACGCTTCGCGGGCTTTCGGGGTGGCTTTTGGCAACGAGCGAGAAAATGGTAAAAAGGTACGTTTCGTTTATTAACGATTGCTACCGTCGAATTTTCCATAAGGATATCAGCGCATTCCTGGTGGCGAAACACGTACAAGGCTCTATCGCATGTCACATCGGCGTCCATTTTTCCATTTCCATTTTTCACACGTTAATTCGTTTGAAAAAAATATAATAGGTAGTAATAATCAATAGAGACTATCATTGTTAGATAAGAGAGAGAGATTATTAGTATAAGTAACAAAAATAATAATAATAATAGTGAAAAAAAAATAATGATCTAAAAATCTAAATAAAACATAACCTAAATAATAATAATAATGATAATAGTAATATTAGAGAGGATTCTTCGTCATTATTGATATTATTATTATTATTAGTATTATCATTATTATTATTTCTATTATTTTCATCATTATTATTATATACGGCGTGGCCATCGAAATCGTCCGGAAATTTCGTGAGACGTGTCCGCCGGAACGATCCTAATGTTTATCAAAACGCCGGGTGGCACAACCGGAGATTCGATGAAATTGAAATTTTTCACGTTCTGCGTGAGTGCGGATTTTTTTTCCGTCTTCGTCGTTGTCCTCGTTGTCGTCGTCGTCGTCACCGTCTTCCTCGTCATCGTCCTGATGTTTTTTTTCTTTCTTTTTTTTTTTTTCGTAACCGTAGCTCCGACGCGACCGTGCCATCGCCTCTTTTACTTCCAGCCGGAGGGGTGTTAAATTCCCTGTGAGATTCGATTGGCCGCCGTCCGATCGAGAGAGGAGAGAGGGACAAGATTTCCGGTCCGGAACCACTCGCGAGATGGGCAACGATTTTGAGGTGACGTTCTCACCATTTTTCACTCACTCTCTATCGCTCTTGCCCTCATACTTGTAGCGTCGATGATGTAGCAACGCCTTTTTTTGTTAAATACTTTGGGAATTAAAAAATTATTTCTTGTCCTACGAAATCATGGTTTTTAAAGTCTTTATATTCTTTTTGTAATTTACTTATTTACAGCGCCAAATTTCGGTACTCTACACTCCGATGTGTTTACGGTGTGCTTTTAAATTGTAGACATTACATTCTTAAATAACTCTTCGTTCTTGCTTCTACCAAATAATTCGTTTCTTACAAAACTCTATTTTATGGTTTTTCTTGTCGATTCATTTTTGTACTATCTGTGAATTCTCGTAACATCTCCAAACGCTGTATTATCACACATATAACACCCAAAGCAGAAACGAATTATTAAAAAAAAATATACACATCGAGTTCATAAAAGATGAAAATTGTAGATCAGAGACGACTGCTGGAAAGTCGTTCAAGCGTAAAGTAAAAGGCGAGAGACGTAGTATCTGTCCGTGGAGAGCCAGAGGTCTTATCCGAACGTTTTGGCGTCCACCATTCGCAGATCGAGGGTCCGCTCGCACCGGGGTCGACGTCGGGAGAGGCTGAGGGAGGAAGGGCTCGGGGGTTGCGCATCGAGACGCGGGAACTCGGGGGTATGAGCGAAGGAGAATTTATAGCGTCTTTCGCGATAGAGGCCCTTGCGAGGGTGGAAGAGAGCGCGAGAAAACGAAGATCCGGATATAGACGAGGACGATAGGAGCATCGGCAGAGGCAAAATGCCGCGCGACCGACCCACGTTCTCTCTCCCTCTCTCTTTTTCCCTTTCTCCCTCTCTCTCCCTTTCGCAGACTCAATGTTTTCTGCAGGGAAAGTCGGAAGTCGAGCCGAACCCACCGGAGAACGTTGCTCGCCGGCGTTCCCGGTGGCCAAGACTAGCCTCCGTCTCCCATACGTCTTGCTAACAGACCGACAAAATATCGTCCATGCTCGGTCCACCGAGAAAAAATCAAATAAATCATTCACCAATTTCATCCGCGCGAAAATTAACGTCCAATTTATCGTCGTGAAAAATTAATTAGCCTGATTGAATACGGTTTGTCGATTCTCGTTGTTCGGAGTGTGAGAAATAGTTTTTCGAAATGAGTTTGGACAATTGTAACGCGGTATCGGGTAGATTCAGTCGGACGAACGGGGTCCCTCCATTTTCCCGAATGGACTTCTGACCCGGGCTATCCTTCTGCGCACAGGGGACTCCGGGGGATGGTTTTTATTAGACGCTACGCGCGAGGATCACCCGGTATATGAACCCGGGAGTGAGGCGAATGCGAGTTTGCAAGTGTGAGTATGTGTGTATGGTTGTTGCAGGGGGTGGGGAAGGGGAAGATTGTGTAGGGGTCGTACGGCGTATGGCGGGTTAGACGTTAGAGAACCGGGCACGACAGTGGCCATGTTCGTGGGGTGGCGGGTACAGCCCCATTTCCCAAATTAACTGCGTTAGGGCAGACGAGCCCACGAAAGCCAACGCATTTTTTACGCTTTCCACGCGACCTCAGGACCGGCCATTTTACGCTGGATTTTCTCTCGTAGGCGTCCGCCACCCCATTTCTCACTAGGTCCTCTTTTTTTTTTTTTTTTTTTTTTTTTTTATCTCCGCTTTAGTGGCGATAGATAGTTGCTTCTGTATATCTAGGGGTGGTTCAGTGACAAGCGAACTTCGGCGAGGAGAGTCTGTTGGACCATAGATATGGGATGGGCTTTCTGAACAACCCACGAGTTTTTTTCCCTTTCCACTTTTCCATTGGTAAATTTTGTTGTTTTTTTATATTGCATGTCGCCATTCTACCGTTTCTATCCCGGCTACCGGGATAAGCTGTGGTACGGAAGAATATTAGCAGTAGGATGGATAGAGTCATTGGCAAATACGTTGTGTCAATTAATTTACAGAGAATTTGGTTGGTAAAAGGGAGTTGAATCATAAATGACGATCGAATATTGATTGAGGTGATATTTATTGTATGCAAATTATTTATTATTTATGACACTTGATGGGGCAATGATAAACAATAATATCTAAATTATTCCAGTTTGTTTTGCCTATCCTGCGATGGTTTCGAATTCGTTAGAGGATTCGGAATAAAGCTACACATATATATGTATATACCGGAGTGTCTCTCCAACTCGTCCGCATAATAATTTAATTGAGGAAACTCTTCGCGTGGTAAAATTGAAATCGTTACCGGAGTAGCGAACTTGCTCACCTGCCTCCGAGTACTTTTTCTTTGTTTTAAAGTGGAGCTATCGCAGCCTGATAGACGCGACTCTCAGCGGGGGAATAGAATCTTAATCGAGTTTCTATTTCAGTCGCGTCGTGGACTATCAATAGTTGCGAATGCTACAGGCTTGACCAAAAAACAAAATTACGTCTCCGCTATTTCTGGATTGTCATACTCGACAAAGATAAATAAAAAATGGCACAATCGGTTCTAAGGCGTTTTCATATAAATCAACAATTTTGAATATTTTATTGTACGAATTATCATTGAATACATTTTTCATCATCTTGCAACAACCATAATTAAAGGTTCAAAAGTCGAGAACGCTTCGACATCGCGATAGCGGATAATGGAAATGACGACGGAAATGGAGAACAGAAAAAACAATCCATTCAAATCTTATTTATCGATTAATTAATACGTGGAGTTGTGAGTCACTGATTTTTAATTCAGTGACGACATTTTTCCAAATTCAATGTAGCCACGATATGACAAACTCACAAAAAATCCCATAAATCTCAACTGAAAAAAAATTTATTTAAAAAAGAATCATTATCAAAATGGAAAAGGAAAAATGTCCTAAAAATAAAAAAATCATTTCAAAAACGAAGTAACTACACGACGTAGCCACATGCGGACAGGTCGGCCAATGCAACCCGACCGGTCATGACAGCGACGGAAAGAGCGAACGAGGAAGAGCGACGGACGGACAGAGAATAACTTTGTTGAATAGGTGATTACGTAAAACGTGATTTAGCAATTTGGAAAGCGATTCCTGGATTGGTCGCCAATCGCGGGACGAAGCGTCGCCGATCTTAGTTCAAATTGAGTATAGTCCAAGTCTTACTCGGGTGAACCACTACTAATCCAATTCCCGAGATCCCAAGACGTTCGTCCCTCGCGGAGTCGTCGGGAAGGCGCGCGGCGAGGCTGCGAGCGGAAGGTGAGTGGTCTCACGAGTAGGGATGACGAAGCGGCGGCGAGAGTGAGGGGGAGAGGGGGTCCGCGCGAAGAGTGGGTGGAGGCTCGGTGCGACGGCAAAACAGCGATCCGGGTACGCGAGAAGGATGTCAAAAGACGGATATACCTATCGAATGAACTATGGAGAACGAGAGGATTCGAGTCGAAGAGGAAAGAGAGCGGAGTCGAGGGATGACGGCCGAGGGTTGGTGGTGGTGAAGGGGAGGGCGCGGGGAGAGGGGACGAGCGGCACGGAGCGCAGCACAGAGGAGACACGAAGGTATAATATCGCCTATGCAAATAGCCTTTGGACTTGAACCCGTTGGATATATACTTTAGGGCTCGTCGTCAAAGTTACCCCGAGCATAGGGACGCCCCCCGTCCTCCCCCGGACCATCGGGCCACGTACAACGCTACGGTAACCAAAACGTTTCAAGGGTGTAGACCGTAGGGAAAAAAAATAAAAAATTCGACGAGGAAACAAATTTTATCAAATACAAAAATTTTACCGCACGCTGCACAAAGACGTCCGATAATTTTTCGTTGTACTTTGGTGGGAGAGGGAAAACCTTTTTTTTTTTTTGGACAAAGTTTTTAGAATTACTTGAACGAGAAGCTTGCGGCTTTGGCCGGGGCGCGGGGATGGAGCGAGGATGAATATGAAAAATAAATGAATAAATAAGAAATGTTAAAACGGGAGAGAGGTAATTCTCGGGCGATAACAAAGTAGAGTGTTGGAGGGTGACCCACGATTTAGTTGGGTTTTCCGACCCGCGTGGAAAGTATACATCAGCGAAACGAGAACGAAACATCGTTGTACACTGTCGTGCGGTGTATATCTTTCTTTCTTCTTCGCAGAGGGCGTGATGCGCTAAACCAGCACGTTCCAGGACCTCTTCGTCTTCCTTTCCTTATTCTCGTCGTGTTGCTTCATTCTTCGTTTTCGCGACTATGCTCTTGCGAGGGTGAGCTCCTACCCTTCATGTTTCTCTGTTTTTCCCTCTCTCACCCTCTATCTCTCTCTCTCTCTCTCTCTCTCTTTTACACACACACATATTCACACTTGTTCTCTCTCGTTGCCCGACGAAAACTTTTCGCAGTCGCCGAAGCACTGCCGAGGTTGCCTAATTTTATGGCTCGTTATTTTGGCCCGCGTCGCGCTGTGTTGGTTATTTCGGGGATGGCTTTTCCGGACGCAACGGAGAATGAGAAAGACGCGAATTTAGACACAGAAAAATAATCTCCTCGGAGTAACGTACCCTGGCTTTTTATACTCGATACGAGCAACACAATACTTCCCTCAGGAAGAAAAAAAAACCCCTGACGCAATAGAAGTCGAATATTTCGAAGAACAATTTCCACCCTTTTGAATTGCTTCAAAGATATAGGAAGCACGCTTCAATAAATTGAATGTCGATGAATGAATAATATCCAGTTACGAAAAAAAAGTTTTTCTATAATTCTTCTTGTCGAAAAAATGTACAGTGTATTTTTTTGCACGAAGCGAAAAATAAAATGAATAAATATATGTATTCCAACAAATCGAAAGACGTATTCTGGTCTTCGATATTATCGCGAAGACAAAGATGAACGTCGACGTGAAAGCGCAACATCGTGGTGTACGAGTAAAGAGTGGGAAACGTGGACCCGGTGGTAAGGGTGGGAGGTCAGGGGGTGGAGGCAGACGAGGAAAACGAGTCGCGCGCTACGGTCAGAGGGAAATGCAGAGAACGACGGAACGGGGAAAGGGGGTAAGGTGGGGAATTGGGGTGAGAGAGCCAAGGGTGGAAGTCGGCACGATCGGGAGGGTGGTTAGGGGGGGTTAGCCGAGACGAGGGTAGGACGTTTGAGGTCAGTTCGGGGCGGTTTTTTCGACCCCTGGCTGGCGCTGCTACGGTTCTGCCGAGGCTCTGCCGAGAGAGCACGGGCTCGCTCAATACCGGAGACCACGGCGACGACTGACCAATGCCCGGTCTCCGCTCCCCACCACCGTCAACCGCTGACCAGACCGGCGATTGGTGGAAAATCTCCCGAGGGATACTCTCTATCCGGCAGGACGAGCGACGGGCTAGCCAGGATCCGTGGATACACATGCTTCGCTCTTGCTGGAGCTTCTGGCTCCTTTTTCGCCCTTCGTCCCTCTGCAACCCTGAACCGGGGCCTCGATCGTCCTGCTTCTGCCAGACGACCGCGCGCGTCCCGCTAACTAACCAGAGAGTAAGAACCCATTATGCAACGGGTGTCCGAAAGAGCTTTCGGCAATGGTTTCCTTCGAGGTACACGAAAACTATGTAATTAATTGTCACGAGTCGCTTGGCATTAATTAGCGATTATTTTATCGTTGAAAATAGAACATTTTTTAAGTAGATCGAATTATCACGATTGACGTTGATTCGTTTGTGAAGATGAATATACTAGTTTTATCTAAAAAACGAGAAAGTAAAATACCGATTTTTCATGAGATTCTGAATTAAGATGATTGCTGTAATCGATTGAATCGAAAAATATCATCGCGTTCGACATACCTAACCATGAAATTTACCACTAATCTCTGGTCCCGATTGAACAAAAATTTTAAACAAAAAACTACATAATAGATTATCACAAGTCGCTTCCCATTAATTCACAATTATTTTATCGTTAAAAAAAAAGGAAAACCAAAAATGTCAACAAATTCGTCCGTCCACCACCGATTCGTTCGTCGAAATCACTAAACTGTTTCATGAAAAAAAAAACGAAAATATCGATATTTAATAAAATTACGAATTAAAATTATCTCCGCAATAAATTCAATCGACAAATCATCGCGATTGACACATTTACAAAATTTACGACCAACGACTTGTTCCAATCAGCCAAAAAAAAAAAAAATTACAAAGAATTCTATCGCGAGGTGCAACCAAATTTATTTCCTCCTGAAATATGTACTTAAAAAAATATCTCTCATTTGCGAAACCGATTTATCGCCACCGTAAAATTTGTTTTCTCAAAGGGTTGTGGAACGAGGTGACGTAATTAATCCCGAGACACCCTGTATTCCAGACAAGACGACCGCGGACGTACCCGCGAGTTTGTTCAAGATGATATCGGGGATATCCTTCTCACAGCCTTCGTCCTCCCGTGCGCCAGTAGGGTTATCCCAAGACCTAGCTTGGCCGAGCTTTCGTTAGATTCCCACCTCAACCCCTCCTCCTCTCGCCCCTCCTCGCCCCTCGACGTTACCGAGCAGTCCTTCCTGACTACACGAAGCAGATGGGAACTTGAAACTCTGCCAAAATTCGAATCGCCAGGCATCCTTCGGCCACCGCGCGCTCGTTCGACCGAGTACCATCGCCCTGTCAGACTTAAAGACACCTTTAAGTTTTGGGAAACTCGATCGCTATTGCCATCCGCACGTACATATACATCGATAGACCCCAACGGAATCCACGACAGTGTCACCACAGACTGGTCGAGAATCGCGACGACTCTGACGCGGGGTTTGGGGCAACTTCACCGCATCGAGCTTCGAAATTTTGAAGTTTCCACTAATTGGGATTAATTGCCACAGCCGCGAGCCTCCATCGACGGAATCCTCGGTCTTCGGGTTCTCGCGTCGTTTTCGAACTTTCATCGTGACAATCGATCCGCCGAATCTTTCAATAATTAGATAACTTCATTTCTTTGCTATATTTACCTATAAAGTATTCGAAAAACAATTGAAAATTGAAGAAATATAGGATGAGCAAAGTTGCCGAGTGTTTCGCTTCACTCTTTTGGGTTTTTCCCGTCTTTTTTGTAACAACCCAAAAATCGATTTTTTATTATTATTTATTTAATTGTTCATTTATTTCTCTCGATCGATCCATGTACTCCGAGTCATAGCATCTCCACTTCATCCAAAAAGACATTTTAATCAACTAAATTCTGCCCACTAATAATATAATATCGTCGAAATAATAATAAAAAATAAAAAAAATATCTAATCCATTTATCCCAACGTATTATTAAATCTACAAATTGGTAATTCGATTAATTTGTCGTGTAAATTATCGTCGACTGTTGTAACAGTTTCTAACTTGCGTGGAGTACTCTGCTTAACTTTTTTAGTTTATTTCTCTTTTTTTTTTGTCGACTCTTCTGCAACAAACCGAAAATCCGTAATGCCAAAGCGCGCCGTATTTGCGGGAGATTCGGGAAGACGCAAACGGTAAGCTCGGCGGGTGGACGATGGACGGGGTGGGCGAGGGTGGGTTTACCGGGGCCGAGCCCACGGGACCCGGGATCAAAGGAAGAATTATCAGGGACCCGCTCGCACGGTCCGGGATTTCGTCCCGGCGGAGACTTACCACATGTAAATAAGGACAGAGCCTTCCGTGCACTCCTTGTGTAACGGCCCTGCTGCCTAACCATCTACGTCGTGGATCCGCCCTAAATCCACGCGTGTACATCATTCGAGCACGTTCGATTTAGAACTTCGTAGATAAACACTTTTTTCCCCCCAATAACGACGAAATAACTCGCCTACGAGTCAAACCCATTTCGTTTCGTTTTCCTCGAGTATTGCCCGTAGAAAAAAGTCAACCCTTTTCGCCCTTTTGACTCCCGAAATATCGCGAGACCTACAACTGTGCATCTCGCAGTCGAACCGTAAACTGAAATACAAATAAAAAGAAAAAGTTCTTCCTCACGAAAACGACAGACAAAAAAATATTTTTAACGGACGAAAATTCGGTCGCTCGAAATGAAAAAAAAGAAAAAAATGAAAACAAAAATTTGGAATCTAAACAACGAAAGCAGTAGTGGAGATATGGAGTAAACGATGAATAGAGCGTAATGGTACGAACAAAAAAAAATAGAGCGGAACAGCGGGATGGTATTTTTCTGCGTCCCAATATGGCTGCAGAGAAGCAACCCTCGTTGTCCATCGTTTAATACTACCCTTGTGGAATATCCCGAGGGAGAAAACGGGAGGAAAGTTATTTTTGTTTTCTGTCTTTCTTTTTTTTATCTTTTTCTCCCTCTTCTTACTTTTCCATGTCTCTCTTATTCCTTTTTCGCGTACTCCTCGTCCTCCTCCGTCCTCCCTGGCTGACAAGCATATTCGTTGCGGTGTGCCGGAGAAAGGCGAGCCCGACGTTTTACTTCTCTCTCTCCTCCCTCCGTCCTCTAGCCTCTCCCTCCCGCGCGCCTACCCTTCTCGTCCACCCACTCGCAACCGCTCTACGTTTCAAAATGTATGCAAAAGACCGGAGCACAGCTCGCATCCTAACACGGGGTACAATCCCGCTAAGAGAGACTCAACCCCTTTTATATTCGATTCGATACTACTGTTTTCATTTCTTTCTCGTTCATTCTCCAAAATACACCAAATTCTAACCCAAAATACTTGAAGAAAGAAACCAAAAAAAATGAAAATCAAATTATTCTTCGATGCGTTCAAAGATGCATTAATTCGGTGGAATGATATTCGTGCGATTTATTTTGCAGCTAAATTTCGTAGGGGTTGAAAGTTTCGAACCGGCACCAGGGAGGGTGCGCATTTTCGCGAGACTGTACCTCGGAGTCCGGCGGCCGGCGTAGTTACCATCGATTCGTGGTCGCAACTGTTTCCCCGTTTAAAAAAAGAACCCGACGGGTCCACCCTTGATGGTATTCTAGGGGCGAATGCTCTTGCTAGCTCTCGCCTGTTTCCTTCGCGAAGAAACATCTTTCTCGACATATATTTCTGTTTGTCCAACTGTATATCAAGGAAGGATATTCGTCCTGTTGTCGTCTTTGTTACTTCCTCCCTCTCTCGTTCTATCTCTTTTTTTTCTGATTCTCCGCGCCTCTTTCTCTCTCTTTTTTATTCGACTCCTCAATGTTGTTACAACCTCACTGGCAGCAGAAAAGAAACACGGGGGCATCCACTTACATCGATATCGCACAACATTATTCGAGTCACTGCAGCAATAAGAAATTCGATTTCACTGCTCAATATCGAATTATTCTCATTACCATGACGTCAAAATATTTTCATGGTGCGTTAATATTTTTTACCATAGAAAGATCGAATAGCGTCGGGCTTGAAAGTTTTTTTTGGCAAAATACACAACACTATATATGTATACTTATACAATATAATGTATGCCGATGATAAAAAGTTATTTCTCAATTTACTAATTGATCATTAAAATTGGGAAAATTTCAATTCACTACTCTTTCATGAAATTGGATAATAATACTTATGGGAAAATAAATTTTCCTTGCATTTCGCTGAAAGTTTTACGAATTTTCGATGAATCAATATAAAAATGATAATCAAACTTATTTGGTATTTTTTCAAATTATATTTCTCTGTTAACAAACAAATGTTCAACATTTTTCTTGTTATTTTGTTGTGAGTTAGAACAGTTTTTCCGCTCGTGCGAGTCGAGAATTGAGAATCTGGAAACCGCGTATCCGAAACGCGAGGCACGCACCAGCGCGAAGGGTGGTTTTCGTCGAAACCTTCGGGGATGAGAAAAAGCGAAACTGGCGTGCGTCGTTCGCGAGAAGAGGATCGGGAAACGCGGGAGGGCGAGGGGAGTTTTAAAAAGGCGAGTAAGAGAGGAGGTTGACGGGGGAAAGGGCGAGAGAGACGAGACTTTTATTGGCTCTGACTCGGCGCCCTTCTCGTTTGCCTCGCAGATTTTCATATGTTTTCATCCACTCGGAAAATTAGAATGCCCGCGTGCTACCGCCAACCTCCCTGTGATACACTGTAATACAAATTCGTTCCGTGCATTTTTTCGTTTCCTGCAGCTCGAGCTTCCACCCACCAACTCATCCCCGCCATATTTTCTCGACTCCCACATGATTTGACGGAACAAAGAATTTGTATCACTTCTCCGTGCATGCTTTTTCGATCGATTTCTGCACGCCGAGTTACAACGTCTTACAACTATTCAGGAAAAGATTGTTGATCGACATAATTCCGTTGATTAATAATATAAAATCGTCGGAAAAATAATCAAACAATTAAAACCTATTAGTCTTAACTTATTTAAAAATCAACGAGTTCGGGATTAAATTGATTCCTCGATCGAGTCATAGTTCATTGAATTCCAATTCAATGAATTAAGAATTTACTCGTCCAATAATAATTATTCACTTGAATAATTATGCGAATTTGTAATATGTAATCGTCCAAGCAATAAGCAAAAAATAAAATCCCTTTATCCCAACTTTCCATTAAATCAATATATTCAAGATCAAATTGCTTATTTCGATTGTTATATTTTATTTTTCAAAAACAGATGCAGTAATAATTGCTCACTTGTATGTCAGCTTGACCTACGAAATTACAAAAAAAAAAGAATATTGAACCATTATTGAATATTGGACATTAAAAATCGATTATTCACTGCAACATTTTCCATTAATATTTAAAGCGCGACGAGACGCGGCTATTGGAACATATTCGTCGTCCTTTGTTCGTGTCTCGGATGGGTCATCGGGAGGGCCGACGGGGCGAGATGTCGAAATCGACAATGAAAAATGGTTCTTTTACCGATAGCGGTGGAAAGGGTGGGACACGACCGCGACAAGAACGAAGAAAGCCGCAATAGTTGCGATGGGAGGGAGCGAGAGATTTCGCCGCAGCAGCGAGGGGACGTGGCGTCATCTTGGAATAAGAAATCGTACATTTATACGAGGGGCCAGCGCGACGGGCATTATCTCTTTTAGGGGTGGTTATGGGTGCCACTGCTGCCGGTGCTGATGTTGCTTCGAGCGCGTACCAGGCGGTTGCGAAACGCGGAAATCGTTTCGTACTGCCGGCAGAGGACACGCGCATAAAAAAGACAAGAAAAAAAAACACATATTTCGAGGTCTCGCGAGTATCACGAGGAGGACGGCAGTCTGTTGGACCATGGCTGTAATATATCAAGAGGGATCGATGAAACTGTGGAACCGAGAGACCAAGACTCTCTGGCTTCTTGGTGGGAATTCAACACGCACAATTCTCAAACCGAACGCCACGTCGGAACTTTCTTTTCAGACACAAGAATAGATTTCGATTTAAATAATACGATATATATATACGATATAACATAGATGAATAATTAGATGCTGTTTACTGTTTATTTATACGGAAAAAACTGTTGAATTTTTATCATGACTGCCGAGTCCTTCTTTTTTGTACAAGAGATATATATTTTTATAAAATAGAAAGAAATATAGAAGAATGCAGAAACAGAAATGAAGAATAGAGATTATAGATAGAAATAGAAACATATATATTTCTTGTCCAAGAAAAACAATGAACAGGCAGTCATGATAAGAATTCAAGATCTCGTTCGTATAAACAAACATCTAAAGCAATCGAATTATTTTTTCACATCGTATCGTATTTATATCGTATTATTCTATTCGATAAATTCACATTTCTGCTAATTATATTTCTTCAGAACCCTTCAAGCTCATTCAAACCTTTGATTTCAGTTGTCCGTCAAGATTGAGTTTTCATTTCCAATCATCTACGGACCACCACTCGACCAAAAAGAATAACAATTTAAATATTACACATATCAATCTACCCGAATTCGCCACAAAAACAAAAAAAAACTCTCAAATAAAAAATAAAAAAACCGAACTTACTCGTGCGATGCGTAGCGCGTGACGTCTGACCCAAAACTGTAGGCCCCACCGGTCCCAAACCCACGGTTCCACCACTTTTGCACATGCATCATCGTGGCTTCGGCGATGCTTCGAACCGCGTCGACGTGCGCGAAGCAACCCTTCCCTGTCTCGATCGCGGTGGCACGATCCGCATAGGTGACATCCAGGTAGCGTCGTCCGCAGGAGCGAGGAGAGGGGCATCCATTCCCCCACCGTAATTCGAACTCGCGCTAAAAACGAATATCTCGGATGCGCGAAAGGAGCACGAGGATGACGACGAAACTCGGCAACCGATGGCTGGTGAATTCGCTCGAGCCATTGGGCATAGGTCACGCGGAATCCGATCTTCGGCGAGGGAAGGAAGCCGCCAACCAACGGACGAAGGGCGGGAAAAAACGAGGGTCTTAAACTTTTCACATATATGATAAAAATTGACTGGAGATCCTTCGCGCGGCTTCCAAGAAAAAAAAACAGATAGAAAAAAAATAAATATCTCGCGTTCGAAGCGCGGAAATCCCGCGCGCGCGTGAAGGGAAAAGGCGTGAGGGTCCCGTTTTCCAAGACCCTCTTCGCCCTATTCCCGTTCGGCTTACTCATTCCGCGTTGAGCCCGTGCCATCCTCGAAAAAACTCCTGGAAAGCTTCTTCGAGCGACGATGAGGATCGACAACGATATCGGACCAGTCATCCTCAAGCCCATCGTAAAAAAAAAACAAACTAAATATAAAACAAAATGAAAAAATGCCAACAGATTGTACACGAAGCTCGAGAGAATCGACGGAGCGACGACAGATTGGCCGAGTCCCGAAGAAAAATGGAGAAAAAAAATTTCGCCATCGACCGGACTCGCAGAATTTTTCCGAATTTTTTTTTTGCTTCGATTCTTCGTCCTATTTCCATCAAGTTGTTCTGTGGACGATATTTTTTCGTGCTCCGTTGTTTTTACGGCTTGGTTTCGAATCATCGGTCGACGCAAGGGCGGAAGTTCCATCCAAAGCCCCTGGGTCGGCGGTAGCGGTGGTGAGGGGTGGGGGAGGGTCGAGTTTTTTCCAAGAAGAACGAAAATCTGTGAGGAGGGATCATGGCGAGCTTGCATGTTCCTTGCCATGGCGGTATTACGAGGCGGATACGTCTGCGAATTATCCGTTCGTAGAACGACGAGAAGCTATATGAAAGGGATAAGAGGAGAAACGGGGCGGTGGGAGGAGAGGGGGATGGGAAAAAGCGCGGAGGAAGAAAATGTTTCCGCGGTAATGCCAACAACGAGTAGAAGACGCGGGTAACGTGGCTCTCGCCGAGCAGACAGAAACCGTTTTCAAAGCAACTTTCCACGAGAAATTCCCTTTGCGAACGTCCAGGAGATATTTTTCAAAGTACCCGGTCGTTGCTCGTGGTGGTTGTGAGACCGCGAGCGAGTGGAGCTCGACGAAATCCGTGCTGTGCATGATATAACCCCGCTGCGAAAGATTCGTCCTTCTCACGCACACTTTTATGGAGCCGCCGGAGCCGCGGCTCATCCCTCGCGTCACTGAAACTCCCGGCTCCTCACGCCGCTTCATCCCCGCGCGTTATCCTCTCTTCCCGTCTATATCGGGGTGACCAGGGGGAAAGCGGATGGGGCGGGGGGGGGGAGGCTTGTCAAGTACTTTTCCTAAAATACCGAATGGTCTGAATAACAATGTTAATGCAAATCTAAATTTAGAAGAAAATTTGGACGTAATTATGGCAATGGAAATTAATAGCCACGGGGGTCTGACATAGTCGATTATTCACGGTTTGATTTCTTCATTTAATTTTTATTTCGATTTTGCAATTGCGAATCTCGATGATTTATGATAATAAAAAATTTCGATAATCAGAATGATAATGATAGTAACGAGAAGAATGTCGAGGACTAAATAGGTTCGATTATTATTCGCTTTATTTATAATTTCTATCTAGGTACATATAAAAACTTAGGTTATCATTATTATTATTGTTATTATTATAACATAATTTGCGAGCAGATGTATTTGTTGATTTTATGCAATACCGTCGGGGTTGTTTAGACTACCCATTTGTATGTGTATTTGTGTATGACGTATTTTCTTGTGTAGATAGCAACTCGACAGAGAGAGAGGAAGAGAGAGAGAGAGAGAGGGAACGGTTGAACACCCATCGCGGGGAATGGGCCAATAGATATGCAGCGTGAACGCGTTGCCATCTTCGCATTTGCTTGAAATTTTAATGCGGCTGTGTGACGGCAGGATCGAGGGGGGCGAACGTGGGAAGGGCTCGTGCGTATAAAAACGCCAGCCATTACCTTCGATTTCGAAATAAATTGCGAGCCATAAACAGGGCGGTCCATAAGAATACATACGACCGTCTTATCCACGGCTACTCTGCGTCGGAGCTACTCCGGTTTACTCATACCACTGTATCCACATTTGTGGACTGCAACACGTGACGAGCTTTTTCTTCGAGTGTGAGAAAGACTGAAAAGTCGCGTCGAGCACGATTCGCGTTTTTTTTTTATTTCATGCCGATCGATTGTTCCTATACACGTTTTTTCTGTAGTCTCAATTTTTCTTTCATCCCTCATTATTTTAACCCTTGAAATACACGATTTTGAAACAGTTGCGACATAATTTAATTTTATAATCCAATGTTTGTCCAAATATCTGTGCCGGAGATTCTAAATGATAATTCTTCATTTCAATTTCCCATAAGATTTTTGATAAATAAAAATATTTACACAAACCGAATGATTTATATATTTATATGCATGAAAAAATTCAGTTTTTACGTTACTTGTTTCATACGATAGTATAGCTATGTATCATGCTCTGTTATGCAATTCTGAGCCCGTGCGGGTGTTCTCGAAACGATTCGAGAGTTTAGATATCTCGATCTTCGAGGGACTTAAGTTCTCGGCGAACACTGGATTTGAATATTTTTGCGAGCAAAGAGTCGAAAGTGGGTGAAGGGCAAAGCCGCGTGCGGAGGGATGCCGTGTCGGTGGGTCGAAGGGGGGGGGGGGGGGTGAGCGAAGGGCGTCACAGGGGGTTTTAAAATGGCCGCTGCCGCGCGGAGATAAGAATTGCAGGGGTAACAGTCGCGGGCAGTCCGAGAAGGGCTGTGAGACTCTCTTTCTGCGGTCGACGAATGGCCCGTCAGACCTCTCGTAAATCAACCCCTTAAAGGACACTCGTTTTTCTTCGTCGTTCCGACCGTCCCCGTTCCCTCCCCCTCTATTTCTCTTACTCGCACATTCGCTCTTGTTCTTTCTCACGTGGTTTATCCGAAGAAAAGTGGGCAACGTTAAATCCACCGCGACCAAGAAGTTCGAGAATTTATCGGTCACCGAGTTTCTGTATGTACCGCACTATCAACCCTTCATCCTGTCCTCCCTGCAAATACGTCATCATTGACTCCCCGATTTCCACGTACACACAAACCCGAACCGATTTCGCAGAGCCAACGATCGTTTGCCCGAAAATCGACTGAATTTATCCGCCATTGTTTGAACCAATTTTCTTCGATCCTCCTGACCTTCGAAAAATGTTCGTTCAACCAATTGAAGAAATCAAACGACCGAACTGCATTACAAAGCAAAATACCGTTGAAGAGCGGACGCGACGAAAGAATGGGGAAAAAAAAAGAATTACGCACATTTGCAACCCTTCGAGGTTAACGGGAGACGAAAGAAGCTTCGTTAAAGGGTTGTTTCATGGCCCAGCCACCGTATCGTGAACTTTTGGAGAAGAGCTAGAGTTACCAATCCCAGGTATAACGCTGCCCCGTGTAACGAGGCCCGTGCACAATGTGCGAGGGCAAAACGAAAGGGTTGCCTTTGGAGGAAAGGGCTGCTACAGCCGTTACGCAAAACTACCCTTCGTACCTCTCTCTTTCTCCGTTCGTCGCTCAAACGTTACGGAAAATTTTAAATATTTGAATTAACCCCCCTCGGCGGGCCAAATCTCGAGACTACCCCGAACCTTTCGACTACCTGAAACTCCCTTAACCCTTGCGGATCCGCCGTTCGAACCCGGTAAACCGCGTGTCCCCATTATTTTTCATCGAACCTTTTTTGCATCTGGCATCGTCGATATAATGTTTCCCCCGCGTAAAATAAGAACCTATCTCACTCATTCTCTCCCCCTTTCTCGCTCTCTAGCGTTTCATGTAAAATTATGTTAATGGATTATCCTTTGGGCACCGGAAAAAAAGGGATCCAGGTACCGAGTCGGGGATGAAACGGAGAATAAACGCGCGTGTCTGAATGTGTTCGGAGAGGGTGGTAGGAGATGTAGGGCGGGGGAAAAGGACGCTACACGAAACCGGGGCCCTTGCGGCGTTTTTTTTTTTTGCGTCCCTTTGAATTTTCCTCACGGAAGTAGGTCGACATTACGCATACGCAAAAGTGGATCCTTTACCTGAGTGTGTACACGGTGTCGAACGTGACTGCCCGCGTCATACGTATACATACATATAACTACAATTCTTTTTCCACGTGCGTGTTCTCATAAATTTTCTATATATTTATACTACGGCACATATATAATGCAGCCGAGAAAATGCACGGAGGAATATATATATATATATTAGAGCGAAGGCACGGTTTCCAAAAGGTCGTACATATGCCAGAGTATGTATATGTGTGCAGTCATGGTTACAGCCTGCGGATTGACGACGCATAAGCGCGAGGGATGCGCCGCGACGAGAACGACAGATGGGGTTAAAAAATAGTGAAAAGGATTAGGGATGCGGCCAACTATCGATCCAATAAGAGCCCGAACGGAATAGCGAGAATCGAGAGAGAACACGAAATTCCGCGTGCACTTTTATTTTTTGGTTACCCGCGGCTTTTCTTTTCTTTTGCGTTTTTTTTTTGTCTCGCGCGTCGCGCCGGGCGACTCAACGTTGCTGCCCGCAGGGACACCCTTTCTCGGATGGGCCAGTCGCTGTTCAAGGGCCATGGATTACTTTTTTCTTTGAAAACTCTTGAATTCGGACTTTTTGTTTTCGACCCCTTCGGGGGTTCGTGCACTAAGATTTTGGCGTGAAGTTGAGTCGATTAAATTGGGAAAACTGGATTTTTCTGTGTTCGATGATTATTATTGTCAGTTACGAGGAATGCGGCAATTAATTAGACTTAACATGATTTTGTTGAGACATTAATTGTACAAAAAATAATTTAATTTTTGTTTTTTCAACGAAAACAGGGAAGAAAAATATCGAAAATATTCAGAATTAGGTTAGAATACATTTATTTCCCTGAGATTCGCTATTCACGGAAATAACGACGCATTATGATCATTTCAATAATTCAATAATTATTATTTCATCATATACAAAGAGTCCTGTAACCCGATTGAATATGATTCTTTTGAAAAATCAATTGTACGAAAATCGACTTAATTCTTCATTTCAAAAAAAAAAAAATGAAGATTATCGAGGAAAAATATAATTCGATGGAGAACCGTTCCGTCAGCAAAATGTCAAATTAGGATTCTTCGGGCCCGAGATGAGAATGCGCGATTGACGTAGATACCGACGGTCGATGGTCATTTATACGATTCGACGATAATATCTCGATTCGTTTATTTACCCGCGCTTTGCGGTTGCCCGCGACGGGATTCGAGTGGAATCCACTTCGCGGCGATGGTTCGAAGTGCTTCTCGCCGCGCGGTTGATCGACCCTTTCAACCCTTATTCCGGGCATGGCGAGAGGGCCCGGAAGGCGTCGGACCGCGGTGCGCCGAGAGAGGGAGAGAGAGAGAGAGGGTGAGAACCCGGCCCGATCTCACCGCCGCCGCGATTGGCGCGTCTGCCGCGGTTATTTCACTTTTCCGTTATCTCGAACGCCACGGAGCCCGCGGCAACGAGATTCCGATCGGTTACGAGGATTCTTCTTGTACGTTCAAGTATACATACGCGGGCGCACCCCGTGTGTGCGCCACGATCTGGGCGTAGGATAATTCACCGACGCGTTCGTCCGGATTCGAGGGCTCTTGGAGATCCTCCCGGGCTGATAAGGTATTCAAAGCGTTTCGGGTATTCTGAGGGTACGAACTTGGCTTTACGCAGGTTTTTTTTTATTTCTATTTTTTTTTATTTCTATTTTTTTTTTTATCTTCGTCACTCTCAGCGTCACACCCGATGTGGAAACCCACGTTGCCGACTTTGGGTTGATGGGTGGTTGAAATGCAAAATTGGTTAATCGCCTTACTAAAAAGTCGTGCGGAAAAAAAAGGAAGTGGGATTTAGGATGCACGAATTATTGGAAAATGAAGACAAGCTCGAGTTGACGGAAGGCAAATTTATTCGATCGACGAGATTTGCAAAAATGTCGTTGCAAGAAATATGGGAGGTATAATTTAGTATTTACGATTCATTGCCAAATGCACCAAGTATTTGTTATAAAAATTATAACGAAAAATTATTTATTATTCGCGACGATTGGAAAATAAATAGAATCTCCATTTCGATGAAATGAAATATTATTTAATTGACAAAATCGTACAAACAATCCTCCTTACGAAGAGAGAGAAAACAAATGGAGAATATCATTTATTATTCATGAATTACCGAAGAATGAAGAGATTTCTAATTATTCACAGGCAGACCCCATGCATTCTCACCAGAATAATCATTCTATAACTTTATCCTTCGACAATCTCATCAACATTTGCTTAGTCTACGTAATAACATCTATCTCCAGGAAAATTCAGCCTCGCATCAAGTAAATAAATGAATAGAATATAGGTTGAGGGATGAAGAAGTCGAGTACTACTTACGCCGTGTTTTACACGCAAGGGGTGCATACCCATATATGCCGCATAACTGGAGCAACCTGTGCGACAATTCCGTTGTAGATCGTCGGATTAAAATCCGTAACCGGTGCACCCCTTATGACCGAATGAGTTAGATAGCTCAGCCAAAAAAAAAAAACGTAAAAAGAAGGGAAAAAAAACGAATACGAAGTGAAAAGCTTCCGTGTCAAGGGTCACACCGGGAATCGGATATCGTCTATTTTGGCGTCGTTATTTGGTCCTCTTTGTAGTCAATTTTCACGGCTAGCACGGCACGCCCCCTGTTTTGGTGTCGGTTTTCACGTTTTTTCACCCAAAACCACTTCTGCCGGTGTCGCCCCCCTCGGTCTATTGTACCCCGATCTCTCGACCGACCGAATTGCCGGGCTTGTGTCCGGGTGCCTGCAAACGCCTGTGTCCCAACTCGACACTTATGCGTTCACGATTTTCTGTAAAGCTGGCAAATCCACCCCTCGTGGGGGACATTATACGTCACGAAGCGAGGGAACAACCGCACTTCGACTTTATCGCCGCATGCACGCCAGTGCTCGGAGACAGGTTGGTCACTGCAGGTACATCGTTTGATACCAAAGTACCGCGACGATATTAATCTCCACCTGAAAGAAGAAAAAAAAATCATAGCACAGTGCTAGAAAGAAAAATAAATTCTATTCATGTTCCTGTATGACCATGCGATAAACGTATATACGTGTACGCGGCATGTGATGATAAATATTTGTGTATTATGATTATGAATAATTTTTCCGTTTTATTACTGATTAAAAATTACAGATATTTAAATATTCCGGAACTTTATTTATTCGAATTTATTTTAAAAAATAATAAGGAATAATGAAATAATCTATGAATTTTAAAAATCGTTGGCGGTAACTGAAAAATTCGTGAAAAAATGTCAAAAATCACTTTTGAAAATTGATTTGCCGATAATCTATATACATACTTCAATTGGTCAGTCAACGATGCTACCTAATTTTTTATTCAGCGCTAGGAGATAAAAATCAAGACTTTGTTTGGTAATGATAATTAGGGTTTCTCATTATCTTCGTATTCGCCGAGGACTCTTCGGCCGGACCTGCTGCAGGGTGCTGCGCGGGCTTGCGCCATTCGCCAGTCGGGAGGATTAAATAAACGACGGAGCAAGGGCCATCCTCGTCATCCAAAGGGTGGGCGGCACGGCAAAAAATGTTTGTACCTCGTTTTTGTTTGGTTCCCCGACCGACAGAACAAAAAATGGAAACCCGAGATGATGGTATGATACACATACCCACGGCTAATCGAGCTTACATCGAAATAAAGAAGAAAAACTTGACTTCTGGCACGTATCCTGCAACGGTCCTTGTCACATGTATTTGAAAAAATATATAGATGTATATATATGTGTATGCATGTACGCAGGAACCACGAACGAAAGAGTGTAAAAGCCAGGTGCCGAAAGTACGGAATTAGTCTCACCGCACGTACGGGAAATTGAAAACTGTAAAACGTCATCTGGATTCCGTGCATCGGAGGGCAACCCTTTTCCGACCTCGGCTCGCGGCTGTTGCAGCGACAGAAGAGAGAAAAAACAAACATATGCGGAATGAATTTGAGATAAATCGTGTAAAGCTCGGAATACATTTTTTAGTATAGAAACGCAACTACTAAAAAATTAATCAATTTTACGTGTCTATAAAAAGGAAATGAAAAAAGAAAATGTACAAAAAAATTATTTTCGTATTCGAAAATAAATAGATGCCAGCGTATATACACGCATGAAATTGTTTATTCAGCTCTGAGCGTGCCCTTCGAGCAAACAAGATTTCCGGCTACCCGGAACTTAGAACAGTTTAATGATTGGGGATTACAATTCCTATTGAATACCAGAATCCATTGTAAAGCCATCTCAATTATTTATAATAGAAATTTAAAATTCCGAAAAGGTTGAAATTGTACTTTTTCCATGATAACTATTCACAACTATTGGTTCGCAAAAGTTTTTCAAATACGTTTTCATCCAATGTCCGTCTTTGAATTTACGTAGCGTATTCGCATGATGCGCGATTTCTCGCACAAAAAATGCAGGTTTTGCGACCTACGTGTGTGCATGAACGTTTCAACGCCGCAACCCTATAAGCATATGCATTCCAGGTAGCCGCGCTTTTACTCACACAAAGCCGAATCTGCGATTCGATGGAGCAACCTACATAAAAAAAAATTTAAACATAAAGAAGAACGTAATGGTATCGCATGTGTAAAGGAAAGGAAGAGAGAGATAAAGAGAAAAAAAGAGAGAGAGAGAGAGAGATGGAAATGAAGGTCTGAATAAGGGCCCTGCAACCCTTTTTCTACCTGACCCCCACCAGCAGCCTCTTTTCTCTTCTCAGGTAAGATTTTTCGGGCCCCTATCACACCTCCTGCGAGACGTGAGTGCTTCTGGGACTTGTGAACATTCATCGGACCTCCAGTCGTGCGGCGGACGCGCAATCGACGACATCGCTTCGTCTAATTACTTGAATTAATCAAAAATAATTTTCTTTTTTTTGTCAAATTTGTGACTAGAGATTGATTATTCACATCAAGAGTCTTCAACGTTTGGAAGTGAAGATTTTTTAGGTAAGTTTTGATACATTCTGATGCTTGTTAACGCTTGTGAATTGTGATGATCGTAAATGGAAATTCTATCTCACGTATGAGAAAAATGATGAATTAATGTTCGATGTGAGAATTATCGTTATTCGGTAACGCGAGTAGTGACATCGACGTTGATGAAATCGATAACTCGCGTAAAATTGTAAATGTGGGAGGAAACGAGACGGGAAGCAAGAGTGGGTGAGCGAAAGAAAGTGAGAGCAAGAGAGAGAGAGAGAGAGAGAAAGAGGAAGGAAAAAAGATTGTCGATGCAAGACTCTCGGCGAGGGGTTGCAGGCTCACGACGACGAGAGCAGCGGCTATGTGATACGCTATAAATTGGAGTGGGTCGACGCTGCTTGGTCAGCATCGGAGAGCAGCCGAGCTGATGTGGCAGAAGGGAGGTCACCCCACGGTCCGGCAAAATCCCACATCCAATGGGGTAGCACAATTTTTTTTTTGTCATCAATACAACCCACGCCTGGGGGGTTGATTCGAGGGGGGTCGAAAGAAATAAAATGGCGGTTTTCTCTACCATGCAACAGACCCCCATGGATCTTGCGTGTAGCGCATACATTTGTACGTGATATGCAGCAGTATGGCCGTTACTCGACAATTTTTATTTTTTCAATCATCAACAACTAACAAGAAAGAAGAGAAAAGTGGGAAGCAATGGAAGGAAGAAACGATCGGAATTAGAATCCGAAGGGTTCTCGTGTTAGGTATTTTTTTATTTTTTTTAGAGGGTGATGACCCAGCGATTTTTTCCGATAGTGGATTACAACAGGAACGTAGAGTTTATTTTAAAAAAATGAATAGATAAAAATTCAATCTCTCGATGATGGTGCCTCAATGTGTTAAAGCTTCGACGTTCCAATCGGTTCCGGTTTCTTCACTATGAGATTGGGATTCGACGAATAGTTCTCCCTCCTCCGCTTTCCCCGCCCCTGTTTCGTCCAAGTGCATTACATTTTTCCCGTTTATCGTCCATCGTGGTTTCCGCATTGGAACCGATTTCATTGCTGAAAATTTGAATGGTTGGCCGGTGAGATTGTTCCGTCGACTACGCGGGATTCAATTTAAAATCCGGTAAAATCTTGAATCAGAGCAAGCAACACCAATTACGAAAACAGATCCCAGGCGAGAACGAAAAATATTAATTACTACCAAAGTACGGGACGTCTGAAAAATCAAGAATAAATCGGTAAATGTTATTGAAAAAACCTAAAGACCAAATTGTTATTGCAAAAATTGTATTAACTGGGTTCTTAAAAAAGGGCGTTGAAGCTCTAACGCTTATTTTAACGGACGAGTATTTCGATATGAATTGTTTATATTCGAAGTATCAGCCGAAGACGGTTTTGTGATGTCCACAGTCTCCGGTTTTTAACCCGGAAGTCTCGGCCCCGTCCACCGTGACCCCGCAACAATCTCTCCCCTCCCCCCTCCACCAAAAAGAAGATGCGCACCCCATTAAGGGGGACAGCGCCCTGCGAGCCGCTGCCCGAAGAATGAAAAATTCTTGAGAACTCGTTTTGACGCGAGGTGACCACGTGTCGACACCTCGAATTTCACCTCGAGGTCGATCCCTCCCCGCCTCGAAGAAGACTCTTGCGTTGTCACTCTCCCCATCCACCTGAATTATTCGCCAAGCCGCGGTGCATCGTTGAACAGCGCTCCGGCGCTCATCGTCATCGTCGGATGCCCTGAAATGAATCTTACTCTCTCGGTGATCTTCGCGTTTTACGAATATCGAATCTCATCAATTTTTAACCATCAATTTTCCGATCGTTCGTCGAACCTTACTGCACAATGTCGCTCGCTGTCGGATAGAATTTCAAGAGAAACAAGGAAGTGGGCGAGAGAGAGAGAGAGAAGGAAAGAACGAGCTTCTTCACCAAACTTGGCGAGCGTCAAACAATTCGGTACATAATAAATATAATACATATAAATATATGTATGTATATATAATTTCCCTCATATATAATATACAAAGAGTATATATTACAATACATGCATATACTATAATATGTATGCAAATATATAAGGGAAAGGGAATTATGTATCTATTATATATACATTTATACTCGACAGCCCGACACTGTCCCGTTCCACTTGGAATCCGATAACGAGAGTAACGACGTTATTATCACCATAGCTAGTAGAACGTTGTTATCACGATTCAACGAATTGTACAGTGCAGCGGAGAGTGACGCGACATAGCTCGGGTCCGTCGATCGAACAGAGGGCTCGATGGTTGTGGACGAGGATTCCGCGGGGGCCTCGAACCATGTAACTCTCTCCATTGCCATTCAGATTCAAATAAATATAGGATTAAATAAAAAAAAAGAAAGAAATATACATATAAATTTTTTTCTTGTGCAAGTTTTGGTTGAGGACGGATTCTCACCGGTACGTGTGGGAGGATCGCGGCGTGTGTGCGTGTGTGTGCTAGCCGATGCCGGGGAAGGGAGGGTTTCGCGGACAACGGAGTGACGGTTGCGGATGAGGCACTCTTCCGTGCCTTTGGAATCCTTGTTATCCTTGTTATCTCGAGCGAGAACCACGGCGGGCGACGAATACGGGAATTCACGAAAATAACATATATAACGGTACTCCCGACGGAGCACAGAGACACGACGAGTCTCACGAGTCCCTCTGTACTGTACTGTGTGTGCCATACCGTACCGTTGCTGCTGCCGCTGATGCTGCCGCTGTACCACCACATTTTCCTCTGCGAAACGGTGATATAGCCGTGAGCGGTTTGCTCTCTATGGGTCGTTAAAAAAATTTCTCTTTATCTTTTTTCTATCTCGCTGTCTCTCTTCTTCTTTCTGTTTCTTTAGCTGTCGCTGTTTCTCTACCTCTGGATTTTACCTTGTGAAGGACACAGGGTGAATTTCTAACGGAAATTTTACATGCGTCTTTATGGATCGACTGAATTAAAATTCGCAATGAAATATTAATAATAATAATAATAATATAAATAATAATAAAAATAATAATAATAACAATAATAATAATAATAACAACAACAATAATCATATTTATAATGCTATACTAATAGATTTTATAATTTTTGAAATATAGCAATTCAGATACTATGAGGGCAAGTAATTGTATGGTGCGGAAATAGTAATTCGTAGGGTCTGATACGTCGCTGCTACAACCCCACGTCTCTGATTTTTTTTCCTCATCATCCCTTATCGCGTTCGAATCGGAAGAGTTCGAGGCGTAGGTGGAAGCCTGCGCAGGCATGTAGGGACGATTCCCCGAAGTTCCGGCAGCGAGCCGGCAACAAAACATCACTTAGAGGGTTAGCCTGTACGGAGGAGGGAAGTGAGAAGGGGCAAGGGGTAGGTTAGCCACGGCGACCACCTTTGCACCATCCGCCATCCACCCGTAGCGCAAACACGCTAATGGAGCACCCGATTCGCGCACTACACAAGTTTCTTTTTACCACCTTACCGGGCTCTCATGTTCTATGCAACACTTTTCACAGGATCTGTCGGGGTTGAGCGGAGAAATGTTGGCTCGCCCTCGGAAAAATGTGTTTTCCGTGTGTAAGTGTGTGTATGTGTATTGAGGGAGAGAGTATCAGAACCACGAACTTTGTGGCATATATACATCGGAGAATATTTTCGTGATGTATCTGTCAAAGCCATACATTCATAAATTGACATTTACACGGAGGAATTCCATTTTATTTATTTTTTTTATTTGCCTTTGGGGAAGATAAAATTGTTTTTTTTTTCGGGTAAAAAGTTGACATTTTTTTATTAACGAGACGATAAAGAACAGTTATATGATGTGTTGGTCATTTGAGGTGAAAATTGAGTATGGAATACAGTCGTGGCGAGAAAATAACGAAAACATTTGAGGAATTCGGATTTATTAGTGTAAAATGTCGACATTTAATAAACGTCATACATTTTGTCGGGTAATTAGTTAATGGAAGAAGAATGACATTTTGGAGATCTCGACGGATTGAAAGGCATGTGATTGCAGAATCAACGTGGAAATCGATTCGTGCGTAAAATCTGTCGACCGCCATACTTCTTTCAGCGTCACAAAATGTCCGTCCGGTATTCATATGGGCGTCGTTAGCTGTCGTGAATCAAAACGTTGACGCCTGCCTTTCTGGAAATCAAGGAATTATTGCCCAAAAACGCGTTGGCTCGGAAATCAGGTCGGGGTGTGAAAAAAAGGGTTGAAAGGGCTTGCGTCGTTTCTGAGAACGAATGTCGAGTACTCAGGTATAACAGAGCCAAAAATACGTGAAACCGAGCCGCAGAAACGTTCGAGTCGGACGCCATATGCGCTTTACACCAACAATTTTTGCTGACATAAAATTCGAGCAATAATCAAAGTCAAATGGACCAGAAAATAACAATAATCATGAAGAAAAATCGAGAACCAAATAAATAAATAAATGATACAGAGACATGAATAAGTAAATAAATAAATAAATAAATAAATAAATAAATAAGAAAATAAATAAATAAATAAATAAATAAATAAATAAATAAATAAATAAATAAATCGACGAATGAATAAAAAAATTTCTAAAAATAAATGTTGGACCCTTGATATACACAAACCGGTGGCGTTGAAAGAATCGGTTTTGCGTTGAAGCTCGACGAGTCTCGCGGCCATAGATCAAAACGTTGTACCAATTTCACATGCGTGTCGGAGGGTTAAAAACAAATAAAAAAAAATATCCAAGAAAAAAAGAGGGCGTGACGATATATTCGAATTTATATTCGAGTCGCTGGATCAGGGGAAAATGTGGTCCTCCGTGCGTGCCCTTGGGAACGTGACGACACCCCTGGTCACTTCGTAGATGCAGTTTTCCGGCGTCGCTGGCATCGCCTCGTGTAGTTCTTCAATTTTTGAACGTGAGGCAAGACACCGTCGGTCCTCCCACGGGAGTAGCCGACCCGTTCGAGAAAACGACGAGGGATGAACGCACCCCCGCGACGATGTTCTCACATTTGCTCTCGAATTTCTTATCCCGTGTACGCGTGGCATAAACTTCAAATAAACTCGTAAATTTGCCATCGATTCTTACTCAACAAATTCAAAAATATTCTCATCTTTGCACTCATCGAATTAATTTCCAAACGTATTAGTCATTCGAGCTCGAACGATTTACAAAGAAATCATCCGAATCTCCGATTATTTCAATAATTACCCGTGGAAAATTGATACTAATACATTTTCCGATTCGTCACGAATCATCGGAAGTACCGAAAATTCCCACAAGTCCATTCAATTACTCTTAACCAGAAGAAGAAGAGAAAAATAGGAACTCCCAGTCTTTACGCTCGTCAACTTTTTTCGTAGCTCGATGCGAGACAAGAAAAAAAATAAAAACCCATATGTGTAATACAAGATCGTGTGATCGATTCGGGAAAGAGGAAGCACAGGGTGTGCCCCGGGAAATGGAACGGGGTGGCTCGGGGGGTCGTTACGCCAGTCGAGTATCCGTACCGACGTTAAATCATTAATTTACCCACCCCGAACTCGTTCTTTTTTTTTTATTCATCTCGCTCGCACCGTCAGCCTGACACAGGTAGTCCGGGAAACCCTTTTTTTTTCCACCCCACAGAGCGCAGGTATGCGACCTCGTATTGTGCAACCTTTTTTTTTCACCGCTCTTCTCACTCTCGAAAATAAGGGAAAAAACCGGGTGCCCCGTGCCTCGTCAGAAGTCCCTCGACCCCATCTCCCAAACGCCAAAGAAAACACTCCGCGCTGTCATATCGAGAACTAATATATTTTTGATCGATACCGAAGTAGCGGTAGTTCGATATCCCAACGTCGATTCAAAGAAAAGGAGGATGAATCGTCGATGCTGCTCGGTGCCCTCGTTTTCCCACGAACACACTGGAGGCTGGATTTATAGAAAAAAAAACCGTTGTCCAAACAAACACACCCATATGGATGGCGAGAGTGACTTACCCGGAAGGAAGGTGTTCGCCGCGATCAAACTTCCGGGTAATAGCACCCTCGAAACTCAAAAAAATAAATCAAACAGAGTAAATAAATAAATAAATAAATAAATAAATAAATAAACGAGGCTCTCGGTGACGGGAAATTGAAAATTTCGGGGTTACAATCGGGCTGAGTGGCAGGGATTGGTTAAATTATATGATTGATAAATTAATGCATAATAATGAAATGAGAAAATAAATATGTTATACAATAATAAAGTTATAAAATAATATTATCTATCATATCAATATACATATATTATATTATGCATAATTAATTATCACGATAGATATGTATATATGTAAATATATGGAACTAGGAGATTCAGAATGATCAGGATTACCATCGATCTGAGTGCCAGTGATTACTTAAACTATATATATACTTTTCTCACTCAGATCGACGGTAACCCTGAGATTATGTTTTTTCCATTCATATCTATATACGTATCTATATGCAGATAATTAATATCCAGTCGATTAATTTACCAAATGGAAACGTGGCACGATTGTATATGCACAGAAACGTGCCAAAGTTGGTGCGAAATTGGGGGATGAAAGCATCAACCAGTCAGCGAGCCACCCCCGCGTCGCGCACCCTCTCGCGAATTTCTCAAGTCCGGGGTTCGTCGCGGCAATCCGGCGCGTCGTGACTCTCCGTGGTGTGACCGAGTCTTTCGGAGGCCTCGCGAGATACGAGATGGGCCATATAGATACATACACGTAGTATTACACACGCACAATAGACACCTAATTCGAGGACCTCAATTCCAAGGCGCGTTAGCAAACGTGAAAGAGCGAAAGCGAGAGAATGACAGAAAGGGGCTATACGTATGTATGTCTGTGTGTGTCAGCGAGAGAGAGGAAGGGAGAGGGCCAGAAATATCTGTAAAATTGACGAAATCGGAAAATCGGCTTTGGTCCACATGAAACGCGAAAACCAAAATCCCCGATGTAATCCGTCCTTTCACACAGGGTGCGTGTAATTTCTTTTTCCTTTTCTTTTTTTTTTTTTCATTTCGTCTCCCCTTTGGCCTCTCGCCCTGAGTCCGCGAGAAGGCCGGTGTGGCGCGCACTATATGTATGCGCTCTCGGGGAGCACAGCGACAGCGGCAACCGCGTAACCCTTCGGTGCAATTTTAAGGGTTAAAAAAATCCGCACTCGACTCTCGACAATACATTGAAGTAAAAGAGTGAGGTAGTAAGGGATATACGCGCGGTGTAAAAAGGGAAAAAGTCGTCGAAGGGCGAGATAGAAAAAAAAGAGAACGAGAGAAAGAGAGAGATAGAGGGAGAGAGAAGAGAGAGCGTGATGTTGGAAAGGTGACGGAGAGACGGGGTGCGAGAATAAAAGGTCGTCGCGCGTAGACACCATGGACGGTGAATATCCCACGAGAAAGGCTTTCGCGATGGATTCGTGACTATCTTTTACTCTCACGAGGAGTCCGCGCATCGGGGAAAATAAATAACGATATAAATGACAGTCAGCGACGAAAAACTGTTTTGGGTTTTGTAGCGCGACCGTTCTTTTATGCACCGCCATCCGTTAGTTTCTCCCGGCAATGCCACGACCGTCGGTGCTTCTACCCTATCCCCCCCCTCTCCCTCTTGCGCCTTGTACTCTCGTCGCTGTCTCTCTATTTTCGGGGATGTTTTATTTTTTTTTATTGCCGCAACGCTCGTTCCGGAAAACGAGCGTCCGCCAGAGTCCGGGCCACCCGGCTAGAAATTCATTGGATATTTATTACTCTGGATGGTTGTGTATCGGTCGGACGATTACTGTATCGAGTGCTCTCTGGCGACTTTTTTATTTCATTCTTTTTATTCGCTCGTTGCCTGTTACTTCATGACCTTTGACGCGAAGGGATACACTTTTTGGCTAATCAATGTTCATTGATTGATGATAATAATAATAATAATAATAATAATAATAATAATAATAATAATAATAATAATAATAAACTTGAAGTTATTTTTAGAGTGAATTGAAGTCCGATATATATATATACCTATATTACGATTGTATAAATTAAAATTCAACAATATGCCGCATGAGCATGACTGAATACGTTAGTTTGCGATAAATAAAATAATATATTAGCTTGCGATGCAATTATAATATATTCGGTTCGACTGGAATTGTTTCTCTCGAAGTGACTTGGATTCTTATTCGCTCTCAAAGACTGACAGTTGTCAATTTCGGATGAAAAAGAAGATGTAGCAATGTATGTCATAGTTCATTTTTTCTGTACAAGTACTCGGTGTGCTTAAACGATGAAACAGTTCCTGACGCAGACTACGTCCTTTGTGCTGCTTTATTGGGTGTGCGGAACCGAAAAAACGACAAATATTTTTTTCTTTTAACGGATGTTACGCCTCGCCGTGTGCTCGGTCGAGAAGACAGACAGACACGAAGGAAAATAGAGTAAAACATTACAGGTTTCTTCGTAGGAATTTAATATTAAAAAACTGTCATTCTGTGTCGATATGAAAATTCCAGAGATATCGAATACGTTTTCGTTTCATTTTTGTTTCTTCTTCTTTTCGTCCTCTTTCTCCCTCAGGCTCGGGGTCTGCTCGTTTCTCTCGCTCTTTTCGCTACTTTCGCTCTGCATATCTGTACGTCCACGAGAACGACGTTTTCCGCATCATTCTTACGGCTCTTGAACCTTCGTCACCAGCTTTCACTTTCTTCTCGCTGTTGCACGTCAAAAAGATCCAACGGAAAAAACATTTAAAAAGAACCCACGAATGAAACAAGAAAATAAATAAATAAATTTTGAAGAAACAGAGAAATGAAAATGAACTCAATTAATTACACCACATTAGCAAATCCTCAACTCGCAATACAAATTTTTCCGGAATAATCTATTCGTTCGATAAAATTGTTCAAATAATAAATTCGAATAAAACTATAAGAGCGTACAAGAATTTATAAAACATAGTTGACGGAGATTGTTTGTACTCGTCGTCGGAGGGTAAAGAACGTCGAGAACGTTGTTGTAGTTGGAATACCAAAGAGGGAAGAGGGCAAAAGGGAGTACAGGCGTGAGGACGCCGGGCTCACCGTGAGCTCGTAAACTTTAAGCTGCTCCGGCTGCGGATATTACGTGAGGCGGACTAGCTCGTCAAAGTTAGCCGTTCGTTGGGTGTCCAAGTAAGGGTCGCGCGAACCAACGACGGATAAGGTACACTCTCCGTGGTTCGCCATTACGAAACGCCCTCGGGCTCTTGGACACCGTAACCCCCACCGGACCTCCGAACAACAACCACGATTTAAATTTACAAACAAATTTCGTATCAACGCTGAAACAATCTAAGAAACAAATTTCTTGAAATAATCAAACAATTTTATTATACATAACGAAACTAATTTTTTCTTCGGTCAGTTTTCTTCTAAAATAATCTGCAATGATATTTCATGTACATTTCAAAAATACTTTTAGCCTTTAGTCGACTTCCTCTGTCATTATTATTATTATTATTATTATGATTATTATTATTTTTGATAAAGTGAATGCGTTTAAAAATATTTTGGCATCTGGTAGTAATTATTTTGCATCCGTCAACGTTGACGTGCACGAGAGCAAGTGGAGTGAGCCAAACAAAATTCTATAAAAGGGCGTATCCAAGAGTCCTTCGTTTGGTCCAAAGCTTCGGGTCCGTAGAAACGTCCGCAGCGAGTTCACGGGGTGACATCATCGGGTCGCAAGACCATCGAAAGGTCCGAGGGAGAGAGGGAAGGGGGGCTGGGGAGAAGAGGAAAAAAAACGAAGAAAGCAGGGGGGGAAATCCACCCTCGTGAAACGAGCCACTCAACCCATCAGGGGTCGAAGTTTCGGTGGTACCCATATTCCGCGTACGTGTAACCTTTTCCACGGAATTAGAGAATTTTAAAACGGGCGCAGCGGATTCAAGGGACTTTACCCCACGTGTCCCACGTTTCACGCTATATATATCTATAAATGTATCCATCCGTTGCACATGTGCGAGCGTTGCTCTTCGAATGCCCGCTGGACCGCGCTAACGCGAGAATTTATTGCCAATTTTTTTTAAAGGCCTCCAGATTTATTTCCAATTTCGCGAAGCGCCACTGGTAAATCGACAAGACGGTCCAGAGCGTGAGGCGAGCGCCTACTTTTTTTCCACCCGTGCGGGGGTGGAAAGGGGCTCGAAGGGCTGTCGTGGAAACGTGGAAACGTATGATCCTACGGAATCGTGCATATGGAGAGGGATAGGGAGATGGAGAGAGGGATGGAGAGAGATAGAGATAAATATATATTGTTTATTAGTGTTGTAGAAACTACAAGCTTCTCTGGCACACAAGCCGCGAAACAACAATAAAGAACGATAAAGTAAAAGTATGCGCAATTATAAAACAATAACAAAAGTCCGTCCCGTATAAACATTAATAAAATATTAACAACAATTAGAATACAAGCCAATAAAAATCTAAGCGAGTACTAAAGAGTAATTATTGACTTTGTACAAAAATAATGAAGAATATAATATAAGCACAATGTAAATATAATGTTTACGGCGGGGCCCAGAATAGAGAAGCTCGCCAGACTTAACGAAGAGAGAAAGAGAGAGAGAGGGAGAGAGAGAGAGAGAGAGAGGGTGAGCATCGTTGTTCCGGTATAATTGAATCGATTGGCGTGTCGCGATAAAAGCGCGAAAGGGATCGTCGAATGAAGGAGGCAGTGAGGAATGGGGGCGGTTACTCGGTGTGGAAAACGATCGGGGAAAAAGTTGTCGAAAGTTGGTAAGAACCGCGGGGAAATCTTACGGGAGGTTTTGAATCTGCTATAACATATATATATATATATTCAGGTGGAGGTAGGTTGGTCGCCCGAGCTGGCAGCTACCCTGACACACTTCCGCCACTTAATTCCGTAACGGCGTCGTCGTCGTCGTCGTCGTCGTCGTCGTCTTCGTCGTCTGCCTCATTCACGTCGGCGTCGTGACCTTGTCGAATATATTTTTGAACTCTACGCTCGGTTTCCTTCCTTCCTCGGGTCATAATCCTTGCACCTGAATTACCATCGCGACCGTGAAAAAGCTTCGTTCCTCAAACTTTTATCCCGGCACGGGGTAGCATAGCTACGCGGAGTGTAATAGTTCACTAGCAGGACTGGATGACGGTGGTAGTTTTCGCAGTAAAAGCGAGAGTTCGCCGAGGCAACGGCCCCTAACGTTATTATTTGATATCGTAACGATGAGAGTGAGAGTAATATAACTGAAGTAGCTGTGTTCATTCGTCTTAGAGAAATTTATTTTTTTGCGATGTGTTTTGTAATGAGAGGATGACGTCGTATTTGTTTGATTAGTATCCATGGACGATCGAGAGACGTGTGGACGAATGAGAGATCGTAGCACGAAGAGAAATAACAAAAAAAATAGAAAAAAAAAGAGTCTGGGTCGTCCTGGGGATATAATTTAGAATGAAAAGTTAGCATTTTTCAACGAATAAAAAAAGACAGCCTAGTGTGTCGAGATACGTGGGCAGATATTATCAAAGCCAAACAGATAGATGGATAGATAAATAGATATTATTTAATAGTGTTCCGGGACTCATAAATTATTGTGGTATACCAGCCGCGATACAAAAATAAAGAACTAATAAATAAAATAAGTATAGAAATATAAAACAGTGAAAGATCTATAGACCGACAGAACATAACGATAGAGAAAAATATGCAATAACAATGATATAAACCGATAACGAATAATAAATAATCGATAATAAATAAACAAAGTTAATGAAAAAAAATATGCAAGGAGAGACTCCGTACAAAGACAAAGAAAAATCTGCGATCGAACAATGACAGAGAGCAAGAGAGCGAGGAAGTGCGGGGGGGGGGGAGGGGGAGCAGGGTCCGGAGGCGGGGTGGCGGTGGGTAAGGGAGCCGGGTGGGCAGCCCTCTAATCGATCGTAGCTGTCCACCCTTATCAGGGGGTCGGAAACGTGTATACCAACCACCCGGACTAGGACGAGAGACGAAGCGAGGGGTCTGGTTACGAGGGGAAAGTGTGCTTGGCTGCTTTGCATGGCCAGCGTTAGTGAAGCTCCGGACTCTCGCAGCACTTTCACGTTGAAACGGCAAAGCCGTGAGCGGGGTAGCAAACCCCTACCACTCCGCGTTCTCTACCTCCAACCCCTTCCCCCCCGGACTCGGGCCAAAACGTGCGGTGTTCGGATCTGTGTGTAAAATATATATGTGTATACGCAATGGCCAGACCGCCGGTTGGTAGTGGTACGTCCCGGTGGACGGGCCACCCCCGAAAACCGACCCTTAAAATAGGGGCAAGACCACCACGGCCATTGTTGCCAGATGCCCCCCCACGCTCTTGCTCGCTCTTACTCACACGGGTCACTTGGATTTTCACGCAGATTCTTTGAAAAATGAATCCGTCCGGTCGTCGACTCGACCCTCGCCGCCATGTTGTCCAATTCCTCTGCCTCCCCCCCTCCCGATCGCCTTCAAAATTGCCGGCACGCGGATTTCCTGAGAAAAAAACTTATGCTTACGATTGGACCGCATGCTGGAGAATTAAAAAGAAAATAACAAAAGAAAAACGTCATCCGGAGGGAGAGTAATTCTCGTGGCTTCGATTTTGTCCCGAGCTTTTTTATTCCCATCTGTGAGAAATGGACTGCTTTCGAGATCTTTCGAAACTCCACCGAAGGGATGAAGAGAAAGATCTTTGGAGGGATTTCGATCGATGGTGTTCTATTTTTTTCTTTTCTCGTTCGAGATTTGAGTTTTTTGTTCGAACGGTTCGAGGGTTGTGAATAATATCGATGCTGGAAGTTTTTTTTTTTTACCACCGATAGCACTGATAACTCCTTCGTTGCATCTTTCTGTACCCGGCGTTCGTGGCTTCTTATTGTCGTCGGTAAATTAGTCGATCTTATTACCGGAGCAAACACACTTGCCAGCACTTGGAGCGGGACTCCATCTGTATTTGAACGAAGACTGTTTGAACGCTCGTGGAAACGCGCGCGGAATCCGTATTTACGGAGCGCGTAGCGACGGGGAGGAACTCGAGAAGGATCTTACTGGCATTGGACATTCGAGCAGTAGCAACGCCGGTAGCACCACCAGCCCTATGGGTTCGTTTCTATCGCTATAACCGATCCTAAGAACTTGAATATACACTCGTTCCCACACCGGCTTGCGATCGAGCTTTCAGGGACGGTCATAGACGAAGTCCGGGTTTGCGTTGACTCGATTTTACAATTCCAAAGTCACCCTAAGTTAGGCTCAAAGCCGCGCTTTTGAAAAATTTGAAAAAAATAAAATAAATAAAATGAAAGAAAATATTTCGAACAATCAATCGAAATAATGACTAAAGCTCGAGCTTTCGAAACAAAATTGTTACGCTCGCTTGCGTGAACTCATCGTCTTTTGGGGGTTGAAAAATCGCAACCGTGTTCGCCCACAGTTTTCCACGTCTCGCCGTTGCGTCTCGCTCTCGCAGCCACGATCGAGACTGTAACGCGGTGATAGATTTTCCAACGTCTTTCGAGCAAACTTAATGGAAAAATCTGGAGTGTCAGGCACAGAAACGCCGACGATACGTCAGGGCCTTTTCCGAGACTCCTGCCACTCGGTCTTCTCCGACGTCGACCGACCAACCCCCCCGCCCGAGTTCTGCGTGGAAAAGCAGAAGGGGATCGCGAACCGGAATACTATTTTCGAGGGCGTAGGCGTTTGACGTTCGTCAGGAAATTTTCTTTCAATCTTGTTTCTCCAATTTGTTGATCGACGATTTTACGATGATTTGTTTTTTCTTTTAAATTCTGCGGAATTTTTATTCTACATAAATAAATAAGTAAATATATACATATATAGAATTGTACATATGTGTTCTTTTTTTTGTGGGGCGAACTGAAATTAACATAAAGCCACAAAACGCAATTGAGTTCGAGATAAATTTATACTATAACATATATAAATAATAATAATAGTAATAAAAATACATAATTACTCGTATGATAATATAACAGTTAATAAATTATGCATATATATATATATCGTACCTATGGATAATTCAGAAGAATTCCAATCAGATCAAAACACCAAAGAAATCAAGACCGAGATTAATTTTTTTAAAATGTATATCTACGGCGTGGCCGGAAATTCGATAGTGCAATTGCGGCTTTGGGGACGATGTAACAGAATTCTGCAATGGTCGGTAAGTCGGCATCGTGAACATCTGCTCGAAAATTCCGATGTACCTCTAGCAGCCCCTCGCGGTCGGCTCGACGAAGTGTCGCATAGCGGATCGACCCCCAAATGTAGGTAGGGTCGGTAATACAGACGCGGGGTGTAGCTGGTTATTAGTCGAGTAGCGGCGATAGGGTCGCGCGTAAGGGATGACCAAATACAAGAATGACGTTCGAAGCGACGTCCGGGTTCGTTCGCAAGGGGTGTACGGCCGTTTTCGCGCGGCGTACAACCGTCGGAGGAGGGGTTGGCCGGTCGAATACACAGGCGGCGAGAAAAAGTTTTCGGGCTCCGTAGCAATGGCATACGCGCGCCATTATCATGACGACGATTCGTGCGATTAAAAAACGATTTTCCGGAAAAATGCATTTATGAACGAAACATTTTTTCAGTTGTCTCACGAATGAAAAATGGTAATTATTCAAAATGGTTAATTAAATTGTCTAACCGTATCCATCGCATTTTACTTAGTAGGGGGAAAATAGTGGATAAATATTATCAGTCACAGATCATGGTATCAGCCAAAATAATCAATAGATGTTCTCAATATGATTATTATTATTATTATTATCAATTTGCTTATTTATTCATTTATTATCCCATATCAGATTTAAACGAATGACTGAAATAGAGTGTAAGGTTTTTTTATCGTTTTAATCTAATATATATGTAAAAAAATCATAAGTAAAGTTTGAAATTCGAAATTATATTTTACGTAAACGGCAAGCGAATCATTATTTAATGATTCATTACTATTTTCTCAGCGTACGAAAGGTCCTCCTGAATTAAGCAAATCAAATTTCGAATTTCAATGATGCTTGCAAATTGTTGCCTTCAACTGTCATAAAAATAAAAATGTCACGAATTATTCATCAATCATTTTCTTCGTCCAACAAAAAACATCGAATAACCTTCACTGTTCCTGTAAAAGAAGGATTATTGCAAGATCCCGAATTAGCGAAAGCACCGCGTAAAATTCTACATCGAACAAATCATCTGTGCGTGCGTTACGTCTGCGCGGTTTCCGGAATGGTTCTCCGTGGATGGATTAATCTGTCAAATTGAAGGATCTTACGATTATCCAGTCCGATAATTCGTACGATATGCACTGCGGGACGGGGCTGGGAGCGTGTAGTAGCCGGTAGGGCTAAGCTCGCGTCATTGTGTCGCAGTTCGCCTGAACCAGTTACGAACGACGAAGGACGAAATTGCGACCGAAGGACGCGATAGCTCGACGAGGATGTTAGCGCGACGGGGCCAAGAATAACCCACCTGACGATCTAGGACTTCGTCGTCACACGCGAATGTCGGAAACCACCGGGCGCTGCGAGCATTGCACACGTACATACGCGTGCACACCACACACACGTCGAAACTCCATCGACGCCCAGGTGCGCATCCTGAGCTTCGTATCTCTAACCTTCGTGTGGATAGAGCGAGAGCGCGATATCGCTAAGCTAGTTTCGTAATCAAATTAGAGAAGTCAGGATATTGCGTACAGCTCCGGCCCTCAATTGTTTTAAGTCGACATCTCCGTTCTCCTTCCAAACCCGCACGAACCTCTCCTCCGTCTCCTCCTCCTTTTCCTTCTCGACCCTCGCATCGCCGACCATCCGCAGCGAAGCCCGGACATTGAATTTGTACTAAACTATTGGCTCCACGGTATCGAGTTATGGCTTGTACCATACTGCGTACTGTAAATTCTATTTCGGCTGACGATATACATGCAAATGTATATTTATATGTAGTTGGCGCGTTGCGGGGGCGTAAGGAGGGGAGGGTGGTGGAGAACGTCGGGTTCCAACTTCCAATTGACGACGTCCGATTGACGGCGTTACGATCGCGTTATATCGTAGGATATGAGGAATATTGCTAAATCGCGAGGGTGTAGCTTCATGGTTGAAGACCTGAGAGGCGTGAGCGAATGGGTCGAGGCGTGTCCATTATGAATTTATAATTACGATGGGACTCGGGAATTTAAATCTGCCATTGAATTTATAGAGATTGATGGTTTTTGTGGCAAACTTGAGAAATATTATCTGTTTTATTTATATCATTTTTATTAGTTATAATCTATTCATTTTTTATTAGATTAAAAATTTAATCTTCTTCTTATTCCTTTTTCAATTTTTAGATTCGTTAATTCTGTTTATTTATTGTTTTGTATTGCTTATTTTATTTATTTGATCGGAATTCCTGAGTTCAAAGCTGCTCGTTAATTACAAACGTTACAATAATCAATTTAACTATAGTATAATTATCGAATTATTTTTGCAAACATTTTAATCGAAGGAAATTGTAAAAACGATTTTTCCTATTTATTTTCGTTAATCTAGCAATCATTCGACTATTTTAGTTGCGAAAAAATCGAAACGGCCTCTTCGTCCATGTTGTTTTTTTTTCGCTCCTCGCCATATCGAAAAATTAGAACCCGTGACGTTTCAAACCGCGAAGAGAAAACCATCGTAAATTATTAATCCCGAGCTGCGACGGGTTATAATAACGGATGATAATGATGTGAAAGTGGCCGATTGAAACGTGATATTAATAAATTGTTTTCGTCGAGCGAGCACGGCCGAACGCGCTCGGAGGAAACGAGAGATGGATCGTACGGAGGGATGACGAGGAACGGCGAGAGTGGTCTTTGTGCGTTGCCGATGCTGGCTGGAGGGCCACCCTTAATTTTCACTAACGACCAAAGTTTTTGCGGTGTCCGAGGGCCACGCGGGCCGGCGCCTGCCATAAATTCAAAATGGCGTCGCAAGCCCTTCGCTCGCCCGGCACGGGGTTACGAGGGAGGGCCGAGGGAGGAAGGGGCAAGGGACACGGTGGACGAAAACAAAAGCCACTCGGGGCTCGAGGGTCGGGGGCGGTCGGGCAACCCTTCCGAAGCGAGCAAGGACCCCGCTGGCTAGCCGGGCAAAGCTACACGAGGGGTGGTTTGTGCAGACGTCTCTCTGTGCGCTGTGTTGAGCTAGAGAGAGGATCCGGCTACCGAAAATGGCGGACCCAATTAAGACAGTCTATGTGCTAATATCACAGACCCTTGTGCACGAATTATAATGTGGAAACTGAAGTAACCGAGGTTAATTTTTGGTTTTTTATTATTTCACAATTTTTCTTATCATACATGGATGAGAATTCAAAGTTTTTTGGTGATAGATTTATAATTAAAAGTTATTATATATATATATTAATGTTATTTACATAGGTATTTATTGTGTGTTATTTTTATTGTCTATTACATCTAATGTTAAGATTTGTAATATAATTCATGTAGATTATAGGAAATATTTTCATTGAATTGTATATGTAATTATGAAATCAGTTTATAATTATATATTAAAAATTCTTTTATACATACTTATATATATTAATTATTACTTTATTATATAATAATATTCAAATATATTTCTGTAATAATATTTGCACCCATCAATATTATAAATTTCAATATACATATGAATAATGAATTCGGTTAAATTCATCAGAGTGAATAATCGTTAACCCGATCAAAGAATCAAGTACGTCTTTATTAAAGTTTTGTTTTTCGTTTCGCACAGCTATCTGTTTATTACGTAGAAAATGGAGTAATTATATCGACGTGATGAAAAGAGGGAAAGTGGAGACCGTGAAAAAGTACCTGTTGTATTATATCGGCCGTGAGGGAGCTAGTCAACGAGTCGACTCGAGCGAGATAAAGAGGGATGAATTTATGAATAAGAAATTCTCAACTCGTTTAGGCAGCGCCCAAGAGCACGTTGTCGGGCTTGTCGACCTGTCGACGTGGTCCCGCGTTTCGAGGGGGATTCTGCGAGGTCCATAGGAACTGGAATAACGAGAAAAAAACGTTGGATGACCGGTCGTTTGACCCACGACGATCTCTGACCACTTGACCAACGTCAGATTAATCTATGACGGATGCTGGGCCCGCAAACCCTTCCCAACCTGTTTTATCCACGCCACAAGTGTCCCTGCATACGCAAATAAATACGCAAAAGAAAACTGAAATTTTAATATAAATACTCAATGATAAAAAAATGTATCATTGACGATATTTCGCAAATTCGATGATTCAAACATGAATTTATAATTGCCTTCTGCGTGGGTGGAACCTTGGGTACACAAGGGACACATTTTGACTGTACGAAAGCACGTGTGTAACAGCACGATCGTTCCTCAAGACAAAGGACGGCGAAGGGTGGGCAGATGTTGATATCTTCGGGTTGGCTATAAAGGAAAACGAGCCCTGAACGTTATATACATATACATGCGAATGTAAAAAAATATTCGCCAGCGGACGATGAAGCCAGTGACGTTTCGCCTTTTGAAGTGGTATTAGCCAGCGATTTCGTCAACTTTACGAGAGAAGGAGATACAATTTTTTGTTTATTTTTTTTACAGAGCTTTCTCAGGAGCAGACTTCGATCTTGGCGAAAATATATGATATCTTGTATATTTGTAGAAGTAATAACGGATGCGCGGAGGAACGAGGTAAAGGGATGCAAGAGGGAGAGAGAAAGAGTGAGAGAGCAGTAGATGGAAGTGGTGCGGATATGGCCGGGAATGTCGGGTGTAGGGTGCGAGAGGGTGAGTTGCAGTTCGGAGAAGAGAAGGAGGTGGGTGAAGTGGGAACAGGAAGAGGTGGGTGGCGTACTGGCTTTGCGGGTACTGCGAGAAAGCACGGGTGCCGGGGCATGGAGGGCGAGAGGGAGAAGGGGGGGAGGGTAGCTTGGCGACACTCGAATCTCTATCGCGCTCTCGCTCTGTACAAGGGTCCATCTCGTAGCAACGCCCACGGGAACTCGAATCGATAGCGAACACGCACTCTGTGTTCTCGAATCCCTGGATTTTTGCAAATTTTTCTCACTCTTGTGTTCGGGATGACAAAAAAAATATACACGTATGTATATGTGTATGTAATAAACGAGACGTTTGAACGAAACGAGAAAAATTTGATAACACGTCGCTTCGAGCTTTCCGGACGGAACGGAGAGTGGGGTTAGGTTGGGGAAAGACGCACAGGCTCTTGAACTTTATTCTTCTAGCATTTGCGACTTGCTGCGTGCTGGAAAGATAGAGTGCTGGAACGAGAATCGATGAGGATGCACTACCGGGTCGTCTTGGGCTACGAATTTGTTTCGTTTGTTTTTTCCGAATTTTTTTTTCTTCTGTTGAAAGGGTTGTTGAGACACGTGGAGCGAAATAGTTGGATGAGGTAGAATGATCGACGAAGTTGTTGAATATATAGGTGTGTTAAGAAGCTTCGACGCGATAGTCGTAATTATTAATATTGTTATTGATAAATATAATATAATCCGGGTAGAGCGCTTGCTGGAGAAAATCCAACAGTCGTTGATCCAACCGTCCGATCAGTGTAATTGATCAATTAGTCGCTCGACATACGTTGGTAATTACCTGGAAGACAATAAGACATATTCTTTTCCGTATGGAAAACGAATTTTCAGTCTTCCATGGAAATAACAATAAAGAAACGATAAATGGGAGCCTCAAAGAAAAGTTTTTAAATTTCAATTCGTTTCTGGTTTCCAACCAAGTCCTTGTCAAAGCATTTCGTCACTACAATACGAACTTCCGGTATGATAAATGTGAACATTAGCTCAGGGGAGGTCCTCCGCTCGGAGGGTAGTTAGTGAGAGAACAATTTGGCACTTCCAGCAGCGTTCTACAGATCTTCACAGACCTCCACATTAAAACGATGTCACCCCCCCCCCTCCCCCCATGACACTTCTTGTCCATCGATTCACGAACACATTCACCGAATTCTTTTGTCCCACAATTCCATCGAACGTCGGCCTAACGTTGAATCTTCACGATTCCTCCTCAAAAAAGGAATTTACTTGAAACCACACGAAAGCGTAAATTTTTCGAAATTTTCCCGAAGCGACTGCGACCCGACGATGTGGTTACGGTGGCTCGTGTTTTCACTCTTGCCACGTAAGCTGTGGTAAAATCGTCGAAGCACATTTTCGTTTCACGTGGCATCCATTGTCGGAGGATCGTGGAGAGAACACCGTGAAGAGAGAAAACGAGTAAGGAAAAAGAATATATAAAGAAAAAAAAGTAAAAGCCGAAGAAGAAGAAGAAGAAGAAAACGAGCTCGCGAGTAGGACGAAGCTTTCGGTACTTTGGAGTCTAGATATATGTACGCGCCGGTCTGGACGTATAGGCGAGGCGAGCGGGAAACCGGGATACGAGAGCTTCTGCTTTGGAGCGGGTTGTGTATGTCCCCTCCCCTACCCCTAACCCCCAACCCCACGTGCTTTTCTTCTTTTTTACGGCGTGACCGGCGAGGCGTCCTATCATGCATGGCCGATATCGATATGTGTGTACCACATCGCGCTCTCAAACCGTTACTCCGCAACTCTCGCCAGCGTATCCCACCTTTTCCACAAGCAACATCTATCCCAATTTCTATTGGAATCCACAAATTTATCGATTATTATTATTACTATTATTATTATTTTCATTATTATTATTGTTATTATTATTATTATTGTTATTATTATTATTATTGTTATTATTATTATTATTGTTATTATTATTATTATTATTATTATTATTTTTATTATTATTATTATTAAATTGCCAATGCGTAGTATTTTACAAAGATCAGAGCAGTTTCATTTTATTTATGATTATTGGATCATAAACTAATTACGCTAATTATGATCCTGTTTTGTTAATTATTTCGATTTTCGTTATGAGGAATTTTAGAATATTTCCAGTGCATTGATAATGTATGACAATTATGATTTATTAACAATATATTAGATTTGTTTATTTAATTTTGGTTCCCGGGTATTTTGAATTTTTTTTGTAACACACAGATATAATTATTTACAATAATAATAAATGCGAATAAAACTTTGCAAAACATCGCCCGGAGATGAGACACAAAGCGCGAAATGATTACCACTGTCGACGAATTTGTCTACACGAGGTATTGTGGTCAGACACAGTTGTATCGTATGGTATATATATATATGTAGGATACGAACGTACGAGTAGCGGTGAAGGTAAACTAGAGCGACGGGTGTTCATGTCGTCCACGCGACCGATACGAGTTGTTCGACTATCCGGTTTTATTTTAGGCTATTTTTTTTCACTACGTTCGCTAACGTACGTGAATGCGTTGAACTTCGGCCCGAAAACGGGTCGCTACCCTGTCAACACACAAGGCGCGAGGCTTTCGGAATGACAAATGCTCGGCCTCACCGCTAATGTAGCTGCATCAACAAAATTATAACCAACCCTTGCCTTAACCCCCCTCCCCTCTTGGCGATACGATCTACATTTTAATAGTTCGTCGTAAAAGTTAGAATACTATTTTTCATTTTTTACGCTCATACAAATTTTCGTGCAATTTTGTTTGTTTCAGATTTTTCCGGGGATTCAATCACGGGGAGGAAATCATCGTCTGGTCGTTGTAGTCGCGAGAAAATTTGAAAATTTTATCGCTGATGCTGGACAACGTACGTTGCTCGTCGGCAACGAAGTCCGCAGATTTTGAGACGTTCTCGATGAACGATTTTGATATTTTTTAAAGTTTCAAACCCTCGTCCGGCAAGCATAGGTGCAATTGTAACTTTCGCGTTTTTTTAGCTGCCGTAACTTTGTTTCCACAAGCCTTAGAGGTCTTGCATTTCGTAAGATCTTTTTGTTTTCGGTCTAGATTATATTGTTCAAATTTCAAAAAAATTGTATCTGACCCCTCTCGAGGTAGCAGATCGAAAATAAACAAAAAAGTTACAGTTGTAACCTATACCACTGGACAAGGGTTGAAAATAAAAACTGTTGGCAGTCGATCAAACTTATTCGATTTATTCATATTCAGTGTGTTGAAAAAAAAAGACGACAACGAAAGAATAAGAAGTAAAAGAAAAAAGGAAAAATTAAATAAAGAACGTTCGACAGGTTGGACGGGGTGGAAAAATAAACGAGAGTCCGAGAGGGCCAAACCCTTCGTCCTTAACACTCTCGTCGTCTTACCGTTCTTTTTCTTCCCGTATCTCACCCCCCCCCCCCCCTCTTAACCCTCCAGCTCGTCTTATCCGCAATCGCAACATTACTTTTACTTTGTGTTTCTCAGCAAGTTCCTCGTATACATTAACTCGAATGGATTATATACCCTTCCGACTCAACTAGCCGCCCATCACGTGGTAAGTATCCGCGAGAATTATCACAAGCCCCATTTGACGTTGTTCGACGGATTCTCTAAACAGTATACTCAAACTTGGAATACTTCGCGTGAAATTTTTTAACAGTCATTTTTTATTTACTCAAAATATTACATTTTAACCCTGCAAAATTATAGACCATGCTTTGAACATTCTCAATGATGACTGAAAAGTTTATTTATAAGAAATAAAATGGCAACATGTTAAAAAAATGCATAAAGACATGAAACGGTAACAAAAACCGCCGGTCGTCGGTTGATCAACGGATCGATTCACGCCAGTGTGACGGTAGAGGGTTAGTAACGTAAGAATTAATTGACAAATCCGACAAGCAGCAAAATGGTTAATTACATTTCCGGCCAGAATTGTAAGAAGACAATAAATGGGAATAATAAAGATAACCTAATTACCTGACTCGCAAAGAGCATCGATGGATGCAGATATTACACAAAACGATGTGACCACAAACAATAACGAAACATCTCAATAAATTCTGAAGCCCAGAACGTTGAAATTAAAGAAATTCGAACAACAATAATAATTCATGTAATTAATAAAGCCGAACAATGGCTACGAATTCTACATAGCCACGTCACAATACTTTGAATGAGAATCCGTTTGTACATAGCTGAATAACAAATCCACATACATACCATTAAATACATCACATAGTACGGTATACATATACAGCGACCGGAAAGGGAGCTTTGAAGCTGGACTCTCCGCCTCGCCACGGAATTCCCGGCCTCGGATTACAATTTAGCGGGTCCAGAGAAGCAGCATCAACGGCAAAGGTAGGTGGAAGAGCGAGGAAGAGAGAGAGAAAGAGAAAGACCGGGAGAAAGCGAGAGCGAGGAGAGTGAGTAAAATGGCCGCCGGCTAGAGAGGGTAGTTTTGCTGGCAGGGGTCTGTTCGCGTTGAGGGTGGACGAAGGGGTTAGAGGGGTGGCCGGTTGGTCCGACGCTCGTTGCTTCTGCTTCTGCTTTTGCTGCTGCTGCTTCTGGCTGCAAGGTGAGGAGTAGTAGGGGAGCCACGGGGGAGGAGACGCTAGCCACAACCCCTTAAGGGTCGAAGGAACCCTCGCACCGCTACACGGACCTACCCCCTCGTTGCGACCGAGTGAGCAAGACAGACGCAAATACAGAGCGAGAGCAATGTTGGCGTCGTTATACACGTTCTCTCTTTGTCCGTCCCCAACAAATTCTCGGTACTTTGGACTCGCTCGCACTCACACGGCGACTCTCTCTCGCCCACCATCCTGACCACCCGTTCCAATGCCCGTACCCTCACCGGCGCAGCTCCGTTCCCTCGCTGAACAACCTTTATATCTACAGCCACTATACCCACCGACCACCCCGAGCGGTACCTCGGTTACTCGCGAGTTCGAGGGACAGACATGAAGAGAGTACAGCGAGCGAACGAGCGAGCGAGTGAGCGAGAGAGAGAAAGAGAGAGCCTCTAGCTTCGCCGAGGAAAGGACCGAAAGCTCGAGAGCGAGACCCGTGATATTTCACTCTACATATAGATAATATAGATGTGCGGTATATATACGAGGATGTGTACATTTGGGCATGCATACATGTAGATATAATATGTACGTAGCTCCGGACGAGTGAGACGGTAAGATGGTCGTTCACCGTGACGCAGACGGGGACGTGTAATAACGTTGAACACGAGAGAGGGTGGAAAAGGGGTTTGAGAGTACGAGGAAACGACGGAGAGGCAATGAGAGACCGGCTACGCGTTGGTGAGCGAAGCCAGGGAATAACCAGTCGAGTGAGTTAGACGGGGTTGAAGAGAGAGATGGTTCGGGCGAGGGTGGACCGCTAGAACGGGGGAAACGTTGGAATTTTAGAGCCTCGGCTAGCCTTAAAATACACACGACGGTGGAAGAGAGAAAGAGCGGTGGAAATGCCGGGCGTGAATTAGAGCCACCGTCGGGCGCTCGCGTTACCCAACGGCAGCGGTCGTGGTACCGCCGTCATTCGCAGAACGGAAAGAGAATGCGGAAACGCGAGATGCGGAACGCGAGGAGGAGTGAGAAGCATAACGTTTGCTCGGGCTTCGTCCGACATGGTCGAAAGGTTGGAATTTTTATGGGAAAAACCTGGTGGGAATTTTGTTGTTAGAATGCAAACGGGAGAACTGGGGTTGGTGGAGGTTCCGGATCTTCTGTAATATTCGTGAGTGAGAGTGGGATTTTCCGATAAGAGGCTCATCTAGGCATATATCGTTGGGTTCCCTGAATCGACAAATATTTGAAAAAAATTTGTATTTTTTTATCGCACGGATGGTTTAAAACGTTCATGTTAATAATTTTTTACGATAATAAGATTGATTGTTTTTTATTTGATACTCTTCTATTATTCCAATCATGGAAATAAAAATAACCTCTCATTAATTAATCGAATATCATTTTTAAGTAAAAGTGTTTGCGTTGAGGCGCCCATGAGAGTGAGGGTGAAGGGTGCGAGAGCCAGAGCAAGTGCGAGCATCAGTACGAATTAGGGTGTGTTTTGGAAGAAAATATTTTTTATCTCTGCGATCTACTTGAAAAAAAAATCTGAGAGCTGCTTTAAAAAAAAATGTTTTCCGATAACATCCTAGCGCGAGCGCGAGTAATAGTGCGAGTGCGAGTGTGAGCCCTAGTATCAGTGCGAGTGCGCGTCTGAGTCTGAGCCTAAGTGCACGTCCAATTGCGAGTGCGGGTGCAAACGAGCGTGTGCATGGATTGAAAAAAAAATCATTCAATCAAAAACTATGGACTTGCGGACGGCATAAAAACAAGTATTCCAAAAACATCAATAATTTCAACGGTCCAATCTAAAATGGAATTGTGTAAATTAAAGTAGAGAGTAGAATTAAAATGACACTTGTCTGTGGCAGCCTACAGGCGAATCGTTTTTGAATTAATGATTTGTTTTTTCAACGCGTACGTGTGAGCATGTATGTATGTGTGTGTGTGTAGGTGTGTGTGTGTGTACAGTCGCGGCAAACTAAAGAGCGGAGTAGGAGGAGGGGAAGGGTGGTGGACCCAGCATACAGCACAGAGGTTTCAGTTCCGCCAGTGAGAGGTGTCGGGACAAGGGGTAGAGAGCTGCAGGGAAACTGGATTCCACGCGAGATAACACACGTTTTACAGGGGTCGCGCGGCCCGTTTGCCCTTACTCTCTCACTCTCTCCTCTCTCTCTCCCCCCCCCCTCTCACTCACTCTCTGTCTCTTTCTCTTTCTCAGTGTGACTGTCTGTCTTTCTCCCTTTTTCTTGCTCTATCTCGTCCGAGGTGCGAAACGCTCGGTACGAATTAGATTGTTTAGTACCAACGTGAACGCGTGGCGAAGCATCACCGGCAACCCAACTACATTGCAGCTACATTGCCGCAGCTTCGCAACAGAACCCGAGGAATGCTCACACGAACGACGAACAAGCACCACACATTTCTCATCTTATAAAATATCCCGAGGCTCGCAGTAACTTCCGGGCCAAGATTGGGTGGAACAAAATAATACTCGAACAACTGTATTGTTTATCTTCATTTCGTCGCGATTAAAATACGTTGGTGGATAAATTTTTTATTTTGCGAATTGTTCGATAATTTTGAAGACCACCTTGAGAAATTTAAGGTTGGAGGAAGGGGGTAGGACGAACGTGTAACCTAATGAAGCTCTCACTAATGGCAAATTACAACAGACGCTTAGGAACTGAATATCTTGGCTTCGCAAATTATATTGTTTATTATGGGTACGTGAAGATGGTTCTATCGTGGTCCAACACAGAAACACCCGTATATATATATGTATTCAGCAGCTCACGAATTCACCAGACCATCATCTTTAGTGGCGATAATTTGCCAGTGGGGTTGGCGTACCATATAGTTGGAATAAATTACATCAGAATCGCAGATATGTGTACACATATTTGGGTAATGCGTGGATTTCGGCTATCGACGATTAGATTTCCTGAGTTTTGGGATCTGACGTGATAAATTCTTCGTGTACAACGAATTCACACCCCGCAAGCAACGATTTTTAATTACTTTCTATTACTCTTTATTACCGCTATATTTTCTCCTCTGTTATTCCCTATTCTCTTTACTGATGGTAAATTTACTAATAGTAATAGTAAATTATATGTGAACCCTGTACCGAAGTTCAGAGACTACTCCGACGGGACGCTCGAATATAATCGCATTCAGAGATAATGTAGGGCGTTTTTTTATCTGGCAAATTTTTTTTTCTGGCAATGACGAGCTGGCAGACAACAACGGTAATTTAATGCGAAAGTATTATTGTTGAGATATAATAAATTTTTGTTGTAATTGGTAGCACAGATTAATACACAACAAATGATGATCCAATTATTTAATACTAAATGCTGTCATTTACAATAATCATTACTAATATTAATGCTGTTTTTATTATTATTACAATCATGATTATCATCGCAATTGAATTTCTCAACCAGAATCAAGGCAGCATGGAATTAAATAATAACTCGCCGACGCCGTTGCTCGACGAGCTGACCATCAGAACTCATTTCCCGTGGTCTCCCTCGCTACTCGGCTATCGTCCGTCTCATTCGATTCGTTCCCAACTTCGACGAAACTTTGCGAAAATCGATTTTTTTTAATTTTCCCATTGGGTCCGCGAGGCTTGTTTTCGTAATCCCGCGATAGCCGCGGCGTCGGGGATTTAACTAATAAGAGCAATTAGCGCTGTGGGGGTGGATGAGGTGAATCAAGCGAGCAGGACCGACAGATGGATAGTTATGAAGAGACGGAGAGAGCGCGGAAGATAGACGGAGAGGGAGAGAAGGAGAGAGAAAGCGAGATAGAGAGGTCGAGCAAAGGTATAGCAAGGGAAAAGGGGATGAGGGTGGATGGCTCTCTCGGGTGGTGGTTTGCCCGCGCCATAGCATGTCGCCCTTTCTCACTCCCTCTGCCGGTGTGGCGGTCGCCTCGGTCAATACCCACCGGACAAGATGGCCGACGCCCACTCTAACACCGCCTCAAAGTTACATACATTTATGTACTCAAATGTATAACCCACCCCCGGACGCGGCATCCGCGCGCTCGACGCGGCCCGACGAACTCTCTCTCTACACCCTCTCTCGCTTCAGACCCCCCCCCCCCCCCCCCCCCCCCCCCCAGGGCGCCCTCCCGCCCCGTCTACCCTCTCGACAGCGCGGGACCGAGTTGCCTTTCTCCATCCGGCCGCGCGCTTCCCAAACCACCCTCGCTCCGTCTCTCTTTCTCTCCCTCTCTTACTCCGGCAAACCCTCCGGGTTTCTCGCTCCACCCAACTCAGTCTCCCTCTCGCTCGCCATCCACTCGGCTTCACGGACACCGAACTTCGCCGTTATTATCTGGCCAGGCGAACGAGCCCCGGCAAGCGCTACCGGCGAAGCTCTTCACGCACCCCGGGTACGCACTCACGCCGGGCTTGCTCACTCGAGTTTGCCAAAGGTAGAAGAGAATTTCGTCTCTGCTTTGACTCTAGTTGAGACGAGACTCTCTTAAATATCGATCCTTTTCAATGTCCAACTAAGCGGCTGCACATAACATTTTTTCCTTTTTTTTTCGTTTCTTTTTTTTTTTTGCATATCGTTTGGGTAGAAGTGAGGGTTGGACGCATTCGTTATTTTTTATTTCATCGTTCATTTTTCAATTATTTTATTTGGGGCATTTGTAAATGAATCTAATAACAGAGAAATAATTCGAATCGATCGACAACTAGAAGTTTTTGATTTCGATCTGTCAATTATATTATATCATATATCATCGTTAATATAAATGTACAAGTCAAAATACAAAAGTTTCAGTTGCTTATTGCTCGGCATTATTGAGAATTTTAATAATAATTAATTCGATAAATCAATACCTGCTGCAAAATGAATAATTGACAAATCACCAATATAGGTCGATCATATATATTTTTTAATCATATACATACATTAATAAAAAATATTATTTCAATAAATTGGTTAGAATTATTGATTTGCCGTATTTCAATTTAATTATCAATGCTCGAGGGTAGAAGGGACGGTATAAGGGGATCGAGTAACGGCAAGGAGGTGAGTGTAATATGCAGTCACGGGGGTGTCTCCCGGTTGGCGTAGGTGTTTTCGAAGGGACGGTTATACGTGAGCGTGTAAGGGTAAAGCTGGTCCTCCTGAGTGAACATCGCGTTGAGAGAACGCAGCTGAACGTGCTTCACCATTGGTCAGTCAGAAGGGGTGGACGGTCGAGGCGTGGGATTGGTCCGAGTCACCCTTCCACCGGACGAATAATGCTGACCCTTCGGGAGTGTCTCGCTCGTGATCGGTCCTACCGAGATATCGTTTACTACCCTCTCGCACCATCGAGAATCTCCCACGTTGCAACTTCTGAGCGTGAAATAAAAATAAAAAAATATTTTGTATGGAATGAAATGTTTATTTATCCATTGAGTCCGATTTTATATGAATAATTAATGATCGTGTGATTTTTTCGTGGCAAATGGAGAATTAAACAAAAGAAAAAGGACAACGGAGTGCTGGTTAGAATTATCAACGTATCTCAGTACACCGGGCTATGTAGAGCAGGCACATAAACACACATACACGATCCCCCGTAATCCCAATGGCAATTGTTTTCGGTCATGTAGCCTGCTTATCTGGCTTAACAGCCGACTAATTCCAAAGATCTAACTAACTTGGACGTCCTCGAGTCCGCGCTACACGTTGCTTCCTCCCCACCAAATTACAAGCGAGACTTTTTTAGGGGTTCGCGACAGCCTGAACTACCCTTCGCAGGTAGGGAAGGGACTCTGGGTCGAGGGGTAGCGGACAGGTAACGTAGGGCCCGACAGATCTGTTTGCAAAAGGAAATATGTATGAAAGGAACATTTTGTCGTCGACTGTACCCCCTAGACGCAGGTAACTGGGCATTGCGTCGGTGCTCGACGGGTTGCCCTACCCCAGGCGCAAAATTGATGCGATACTCGGGAATACACGCGCGAGCAATGGAGCCCGGAGGCTCGAACAGGTCGAGACGAAGAGGTCGACGCGGCTTCGGGCTGGAAGTCACTGGACTACGTCGTAAACTTCTCTTCTTTCTCCTCCCTCTTTACCACCCTACCGTGACGCTCGCGCGACGGATAACCGACTATCTCGAACACTCTCACTTTCTTCGACCTTGCGCCTTTTCGCGAAAAGTAAGTCGCCCACGCGGCGCGTAATATCCCCGATGAAAATCGCCCACCGCGACGAGTTTAAGTTTTTTTACACCCGGGAAATTGAAAAATCGATCACGCAATTTATTGACTCGCCCTTCGTCAGAGAAATAACCTTTTTCAAGCCGACGCAATGAGATCATGTTTTTTCGTTGTCGTAAGATTGAATGAGACCCAGTGCAAGTTTTTGGAACGTTTCGATTGCATTTCGTAGCAGTTTTTGCAATTCAGAAACTCGAAAGAAGAAATTTGAAGATTTTAATAAAATCATATATCCATCAGTCTGATTAATGATTGAAATGAAATATATTAAATATTATTTTCGTGGCACATGTTAGCTTCATAATAATATTATCATATCATATATTTTATGTTATGATAACCGATAATAATATTACATATTATTATGTAAAATAAATAACGTTTCATCTCCATAAATCAATAGTTATCACACAATATACACGATAACTATTGTTCGAGTATTCGATTTCAATTCGACGAATTCATACAAAAAAAGTGTGATTCCGAGCAGCATGGGGCATCGGCCAACGACATTCTATCCAATGACCATTCGACCAACCCCCATATCAAACACACGACGCCCAAAAATCGCCGCCATCCCTGAAAATTAATGTGATCCTCCAATAACAAAACAAAAGCTCCTAAAAAATATTAAAAATTCCGGAGCCTCCGAGCGAAGACCGCGTTTCGCTTTTGATTGAAGGTAAAACCGCTGACAGCTTATCAAGCGGAATGTACGTTAGCGGAGAGAGTCCGTGGGGTGGTGCGAGAGACGGTAGAGCCGGGTAGGACGGCGCGAGGATAGCGGGGGTGCTTCGCCGGTCTCGGCAGGGTTTGCGCGACGACGTGAGCGCGCTCTCGCGCGGGGATAGAGGGGGATGGTGGCAGGGGGTAGGAGGGTTGTTTGACGTATTTTGTCCCGAAAACCGACAGATCAGGGCCGCGGCTCGCGCGCGCTCACCCGCGTCGCACGACAGTGCTCGGTGGGTGGCGGCCGGGGCGATGTGGAAGGGTTGGCTGGCGCTGCTGCTGCTGCTGCTGCTGCTGCGGCTGCCAGCCACCTCTGTTTCTGACGTGCAGATTAGTGTCCGCCATTGTCGTGACGTCACCATAGTTAACACGCATTCAAACGTTCCGTTCGTAGACAATAGGCGTGTGCGCGGTTTCGCTTTGTCGGAGAAGAAATTTCGCTGGCTATTCGGGTGAACGACTTTTTGACTCCAAACTCGTTTTCAACAATAGTTTTGAGAAAAAAAAAAGAAAAATTGGAAAACAAAAATTCAAATAAAATTCATACGCTAGACAGTCTGACTTTCAATTTTTTTCGTTTTTTTTTAGGGGAATTGTTCTTGGAGCTGAAATAGTCATGTATGTGCGAAAACAGGGAATTCGGAGGAATCAGCGCGGAGTTAGGGGAGGGTCGGGGGAGCCAGGGGCTTTCGATTAATTCGCTATTTTACCGGGTACGGAGGAGCGTACCCATCCTAAGCATAAGTCCGGGAACACTTGACGGATGAATGTACCGTCGAAACAATGGCCAGAACCAAAAATTAACGGCATTGTCCTAACTTTGGATTTGTCGGTGAATTCTGGCTTCTGGATATCCCAGGAGGTCCTGTTCACGTCGTACCCGGGGTTTACTATCTCGCTCACTATTCCTAAATGGCCATTATTATTATTGTTGTGATTATTATTATCACTATTGTTTTCATTGTTATTATTATTATTATTATTATTATTATTATTATTATTATTATTATTATTATTATTATTATTATTATTATTATTATTATTATTATTATTATTATTATTATTATTATTATTATTATTATTATTATTATTATTATTATTATTATTATTATTATTATTATTATTATTATTATTATTATTATTATTATTATTATTATTATTATTATTATTATTATTATTATTATTATTATTATTATTATTATTATTATTATTATTATTATTATTATTATTATTTCATTATTATTGTTATTATTATTATTATTATTATTATTATTATCTTATTAAAAAGGGGAAGGGTGAGTTCCGAGGTGAGGCGTGGCTTGTTTAATCACACTCCCCAGCCACATATCTACAGATACGAAGACCATAAGAGGATATCTCGTGATTGCTTGACAGATACTACGATAATGTAATAAGGTTGCGAAATAATGAATTAATCAACGCGATGGATCGACGAATATGCGTTCAATTAAGCAGAGTTGTATTAAAAAATCCAAATGGGGATTGTGTAATTACAATAATACATGTCAATCCTGCGTAATATCGAGATTTAATTATCCAGACCCAAAGCATAGATAACCGGGGTGAATGTGCCCTGATTCTGATTGTATCTTCGCAATCTAATGTAATATACTCTCCAAGCTTATTTTTCTCATACGGTGCAAGATGAAATTTGAATTTTTTTTATCTCTGTTTCTCTTTTTCTTCTTCTTTTTCATAGGTTTTGTACTTACATCGCAACGGTCGTGAAGACAGGTTGAATTTTTAATTAAAGGGCATTGGTGGGTCTCTGCGAACGGCTTTAGTACGCTGCGTGGAGCGCGTGATCAGCCTCGGGCTACGCAAGGATCTCGATGCAAGGGTCGTGGCTCGACTGCCGCTGCGGCCCTGCCGGGGCCGAGGGGTGTACAAAACACGCAAGGGCCCGGACTCCGTGGCCCCCGGGGCAGCGCCTGATGGCTGCAATCCGTCGCACACCTGTGCGAGTATGTTTCACCGGTGATGCCCTTTGAATTGCGACGACACAATTGACAATCGGAATTATGATTTATGATGCATCATTGCGGGCATTAATTTACTAACTTCAATATATATATGAATATATATAATAATATATATTCGTATTTTCTAATTTATTCCTTCGCTTACGACGAAGCAAAATATAAATTAGATTTTTTAGGTTTTCACATTTTCGAGTAGTACTTCGATCCATCAGAATTTATCGAATAAGTGTAGAGAAACAAATACAAAAATTCGTAAAGGTGAAAAATGGGAATTTCGAGGAAAATACATAAATGTACAAATGAACGAACATGAGACGTGATTGGTTTTATTTTAAAAACAATTTCGTTTATTTGAATCTCACAAGACATACACCGTATCTGTTATTATTATAATTAAGGGCTCACCGAGAAAAACTCGGCCAAATTTTTGTTATTTTGTCGCAAGCTCCGCAGCCGAGTGTTCGCTCGAAGCGGCCCTTTTTATTTTTTTAATATTTATTCCATTTTTTTTTCATATTCATCGTTTTGCCTTAATGTCGATTCTCGATTAAAAGTGTGTGTGTGTGTATGTGTGCGTGTCAGTTGCATGTCAAATGGGTGCATTTTGTTTTTGCATCCCGTTAACCAGAGGCTTGTCTTACATAGTTTTGGTTTTTTAAAACTTTTGTTTTCTTTTAAATCTAGGCTAGACTTTTAAAATGTCCCCTAGAAACCGAGCTTCGGATTAATTACCCTGGAATCAGAAAAACTTTTGCTAATGTCCGATTTTGCCCCTCTACGATATCTTAGTTCGATTTTTTTTCTTTTTTTTCATCATTCTCACTCGTGTTTCGCTCAATCTTTACGTAATCCACACTCACACAATTATCATACACGAAATACCGGTTTTTACGACTAGTTAGCCCTCTCGTAGACTCTACTGCATTTTTTCTGGGAATGTTCATTTCCATTCAATCATTGATTTGTTTTCTTTTTTTTCTTTTTGTAATTGTTACCCTGTGTCAAAACATTAGGAGCCGACTGGTGGAACGACAGAGTCGGTTTGGTCGATCGTTGAAAAATTGTCGAACGATAAAAAAACACGAAACGATCAAACGAAATCAAATGCAATTCAATCGGACGTAAAATTTCTAAATGAGCGAGAACGAAATTCGAACAAAATTCACCGCCTCGTTCCATTCGATTCGGCTTTGCAAATATCGTTTTTTTTTCTCGTGGCGGGAAGGTTCTCGAGGATCAAGGATATTTCGGTCCTGTGAATGAGTACAGTGATTATTTTCTTCCTTCTCGTAAAAAATAAAATGGAAAAGAAAAAAAAATAACGGAGAATGTGCGGATAAAAATGAAAAATAATAAAAACAACAAAATTTCAATATTCGTGGAATTATCGTTTCATACGTTTATTTTCCGAATACACACTGAAAACCGTCGGCGCAATGAGTTCGTAATTTTTACGCAATATAATAATCTGTTTTTTATAATCTGTTCATCGAATTTTGTATTTCATTCAAAACCGATGAGAAAAAAAAAAGAAACGAAATGATCGAAAACACAAAGTTTTCAATGGTTTTTGACATTTTTTTTGTTGTCCCTCCCCCTTCCCTCTCGCTTTCCACATCGAGCGACGAATTTGTCAGCAGTACGATATTTTTATGACGATCGGTAACCGATCGGTCGATCGGTTCGATCGAGTAACCGGAAATATCGAATAATTCACCCGAGTCGCTCGGATCGCGGAACATTAACTACGGGCGGTGCCATTATTTACATTTGTTGATTGTTGTATAAACAGGGCCTGGCATGTACGTATTTCACAATTATCTAACGATACTCTCATGCACACGTTCGAACGTCTCATCCACGCACACACACCCACACAAACGCGCAGCACAGCATTCATTCGTTCTCAACTAGATAACGAGATTTCTTTTTTTTTATCTAGAGTCGTACACGTCTAACACCGAAAACTATTTGATATGAGTGTTGGTTTTTTTTATTTTTTAATTTTTTTTACGTTTTTTAATTCGCTTAAATTCCATCTCCGCGTTCACTCGATCCCAAGAGCATCCAACAAGTCTTCTCTCTCACTCGATCTCGTGCACACCGGAGTTATTCGATTCTTATTGCCTACATTTTTTCTTTTTTTTTTTTTAGGAACAGTTCTCTTCGAAAACGTTTACAACGAGGAAATAATCGAATGAAAAATATCGCGATCGTCGGCGCGATCCGAAAAAAACACAACAAAATGATAAACAAAAACGAGGAAATTGATAATTTGAAGAAAAAAAAACGGGAATCGCAAAAATTTTTTATCTCAGTCTTCGGCAAGGAAATAGAACGGAGCCGATCGCACGAGATTCGTGTCGACGGTCGGACGGATCGGCTCGAATGCGCGATTTTTTTCAAAAACCATGACCACCCGGCGATCGTTGTTATTTTATTTTATTCATTTTTTTGTTCTCAAAAAAATCGGGCCGAGCCATCGCTGTTTCGTTCCGATTTTGCGTGCCAGTGTGTTTGTGTGTGTTATTATTATTAACGTTTTTTTTTTGCTTCTTTCAATTCTTTCGCCGCACAACGGAATCAATATAATCAACGAACTAAGTACAGCAATAATAGACAATGATGTTCAATTTCGTCGATACGGGGCTCGTCACACCAATTATTTATTTCATTTTTTTTTAATTTAGAAAAAAAAATATTTTTCCAACATCTCGTCGTCTTCATCGAATTAGTTTGGAATCGGAACAGTCCGATAATTATTGCTCAACGTCGATGGCATACCCATCGGTACAACGAAAAAAGAAAATAAAAGAAAGACGACCGTGATGGAACGACAGGTGTTAATTTATGCGCCATTCACGAACACTCCAGCCCCCCCCCCCCCCCCCTGCCCCTGTATCGACTATAATAAGGGACGATAAACCTAGACAACTTTGGCATCTTCTTAACCACTTAGATCAAAAAACGATTTTCTCGATAATAATTTAATATATAGAAATAAAATAAACGTTCGCACCTCAAAAATCCGCGCGCGTCCCAAACATAGACGCGAAATTTTCGTAAATTTTTCTCCCTCCGTTTATAATAGCGACAATAGCCGGTGTAATAATAATAATAATAAATGGTAATAATAGCGAATAAAGTCAAATACACAATCAATAATAATAATAATAATAATGACAATAATAATAATAATAATAATAATAATAATAATAATAATAATAATAATAATAATAATAATAATAATAATAATAATAATAATAATAATAATAATAATAATAAAGATAATAATGACAATAATAATAATAAAGACAATAATATTAATAATAAAAATGTTCGATGACAGTGTAATAATAATAGGTATGTTACATTTTACACGAAATCCGAGCCATTCGAGCCTGGAAGCCGAGCACGTGGCTCGGGTAACTACGTTGTTTTTTTTGTTTTTTTTTCTTGTTTTTTCCTTTCAATCATCCTCAGCTCGTTCAACTTTGACCGACAAGATTGCGGTTTTGATATACAATACCATCGCGGTAACGTTCGAGCTTCGATATCTACTATATACAGCGGAGCTCGGGACGTCGTATCATCGTCATCCCCTTCGACTCGTTCCGATGATAATTATGCGTTCGTAATAAAAACAAAAAACGAATAATGAAAAACAACAAAAAAAAATATATTTGCAAAAAAAAAAACATTCCCGCATAGCCGAATACTCGTTCTTGTTTTTCTCTCCCGATAGTCGTTGAGCGTAATGTACAAAAAGAGAAAGAAAAAAACGAATACACGTTACGTGCACACACTTGTCTCGCATTGTTTCGTTATAATATATTAAGTGTTGTTATACAATATATATTATTAAATAAATAATCTTCAATGCGATAATAAAGTTCACTATTTCGTATCGTCCTATTCATATATTTATATCTGTATTTATACTTTATATTTATATATATAGATAAGTATATATATATATACATAAATATACATATATATATTTATATATATATATATATCCATTTTTTTTATATTCATATTTATATGCATATGTATACATTTAATTGAGTTATTTATAATTATTTATAGAGATATTAATTTTAATAGCTGGGCTGAGACTCGCAAGTGGTAACCATTCGTTCGTTTCAATTAATTAATGCCTTCCATCTCTCTCGTTAATCTCTTCGTCTTCGCTTTGTGTTTATCTCGAACGCCTTCATCGTCCATTGTCTTCTCCCCCGCCCCCCCCCCCCCCGTGGGGGGAAGGAGGTTCGCCGGAAAAGTTTCCGACGTCGCGTAAGTACGTTTATCACCGGGTCAATGCCGCCAAAGGAGCGATCCGTCTGTCGACGGTTTTCAGGACCGTTTCCAGGCCCTGTTTCGTCATTCGTCGGACCAGTCGGGCCTGAAACTCACTCCTTTCGAGCATCTCTCCTCTCCTCCCATTTCTCTCTTCGTCCTTTGCGTTCCCCCAGGATAATCCGCATCGATCCGACGACGTTTCAACAAATTTCGGACTCGTCGGAGAATCTCGCGAGTTTTCTCGCGCGTCGCAATCGAAAACGAATCATAATCCTGGCTGGGAGGCTGTGAAGGTCCTCTCGTTTGATACCGAGAAGAAGGTTACCTCTCAGTAAACCGAATACGGTGGCCTGTGGGGCCACAGTGGCGGGATGGGCGGTAGCCTTCCGTTCCAGGATCAAGTGTCCTTGGTACTCAACGACGAATCCTCGTCCTGACTTCCCGGATACGGCATACCTAGTTTAGGTCCTTGTTGCACAACCACGCACTTTCTCATGTGTTTCTCCAACGTGCTTGGAACCGAAAATGGCATTTCGCAAAAACGACACTTGTACGTGTCCTTTCCCTGTCTACCGTGAGTCTTCATGTGCCTCGTGAGTTTCGAACTTTGGGCGCAAGCGTAAGCGCAAAGTTCGCATTTGTAAGGTTTCTCACCCGTGTGGGAACGTCTGTGTACCGTCAAATTTGAACAATTTTTAAACACTTTGCCGCAAAATTCGCACGTATCGTTGCGACCGCTTCGTTCCTTCTTCAACAAAGGACTCGGCAAACCCGGAAGCGCGAGATTCGACGTCGTTGCTTTCGATACTTTGCGAAATTCATTGGTTTCCAAATAATGCGGACTCGGCAACCACAAACCACCGAAATCGGGTCCCGAAGTTCTTGGAAAACCTTGTCCGGAAAATATGTTGGGTGCCGTTGAATTGTTAAAATTCGTGGGTGAAAGAGCGATGTCTTTTTCTTTGTTGTTGTTCAACGTACTCGTGAGATTGGACGGTGAATCGGTTTTTAAAAAACTACCTCGATGATTTTCTCGCAAAGCTTGTCGATAAGCCTCGGAATATTGTGCGATGTCGCTTAATCCAAATTTTTCCATGAGATCACCGACGAGACTGGGTTTTTGATCGGATCGACCGCCGCTTTCTTCGCTGCTTTGACCTTGTGTAGTGCTCAAATCTTCGGGAGTGTTTTCTTCGGCGTCGTCACCGACGTCGCGTTTTTCGTGATCGTTATCCTCGGCTTCGTCGAGATCCATATTTTCGTCGCAACTCGAACCATCGTCGGGAACGGTTTCCACGCTACCTTGAGGACTCGCCGCAACGTTTAACGATTCTTGATGCTCTTTTCTCATGTGTTTTCGCAATTCACCGAAATTTGGAACTTCAACGTCGCAAATTTCGCATCTCGTTGAATCAACAACGTTTTGGGTATTGCTTTCTTGTTGATACTGTCTTTCTTTTTCTTGATGACTGCGACGATGAACTATGAGATTTGATTGGAAACGAAATTTTTTGTCGCAAATTTCACACGTGTAAACGGTTTCCGCGGTATCGGCGATGATGGGAGTCGAAGCCGTTGGCGGACTAGCTTTTTCACTGTCCGTCGAATTATTGTTGTTGTGATGACCAATCGGACTTTGGGTGTAACAAGGAGGAGAATTTTCTTTTTGATGACCTACCAGTGCGAGATTCGTTGGATTTACGGTTGCCGGACTCGGGGGTGGTACCGGATGTTGTTGAACGTGTTGATGTTGGGGAATTTGCGTGGGGACCAATGCCGTTTGATTCGCGGTGGGATTTGGTGGAGCCGCGCCTAAGGACGGGTTAGCGAGGCTCCTTAGGCGCGCCGAATAAAAATCCAGGTTCGTTTCCAATTGTGCGGGATGTCCTTGACCGGGTAATACCCGGCCGTGGGACAATTCCGTGAGATTTGCGAGATTTCTCGCGTTGTTCAGGGTGTCGAGAGAACTGCGAACGAGCGAATCACCGAGATTCAAACCGTCCATGCCACGCAAAGGATCGCCGAGATTTTGTAGATTTCTGGTGGCCGTTTGCAGATCCTGAAGACCTCGGTAACCCGCGAGAGGGTTAAGCGCGAGAAATTCGGGCCTGAACATTGGTGGAAAGCTTCTTTCGAGATGCTGCGGCAATCTGATGAAACTGTGAAGAGGATCGCCGACCAGGGAGGCCGCGGCCGATTGCAACTGTTGACGACTTCCGCTGCTTCCGCTCGTGTTCGTTGCACCTCCCGAAGAATTCGCGGCCGATGAACTACCGCTCGATTTGGCGCTCAAGTTGAGATGATTAGGCGGACTCAGATGATGCTGTTGTTGGGTGTGCGTGGGCGTTGGGGTGGGTGGACTCGGGGCCGGTGTGACGGACGATGAATTTGCCGATGACGAAGAGTAGAGTCTCGCACCGTGAACGCTTTGCGCGTGTTGGAGCATTTCCCAAGCTGACGTCAAACGACGGGAACATTGCGTACATTGTAGGGATCGTGGTTCTGAAACAGATTAATCGAAAACTTTACGTTAAATAAATTCCACGATTGAAAAAATATGTATGTCTACATAATAGAGTCATGATTATCATTATGAAAAATAATAATAATGAAACCAATTATGATTGCGTGCGTATATGTATTATGTGATTGGCAATAGAAATGATGATAGTAATCATAATGATCGTTGTTATTGTTACGAATTAAATGTTTATAATATAATTTCGATTGGGAATTAAGCAATGCTTCAATTCGTCAATTTACCATATCGCCGTCCAACTGACGATAATGAAGAAAGACGAGACGTATGATTTGTGAAGATCGTTACAGGGTGGTGAAACGTTGTAAACGCATTGAGTGAAAAAGCTGACCCCGCGTGACTCGCGACCCTTCGACAAATCGTAAAAATATAGATTGTCAAAGCCGGGTGAATTCCCCCGATGGAAGTTTTCAACGACCCGATCACCGTCCCATCCCCTTCTCGCTCTCAACCCCTCGTCACGTTGGTCCGCGGAGGCATCAATTTCTATATACCCTTAATTTACGAATCGAGATGGTCGAGCTAGCTGTTCGCCGATTGAATTCCAAATTCAAACGTCGGTATGTCGCGGAGAGGGAGGGGTATGGACGAAGAACAACGTCTGTGTGAAATTGCGGTTACCGCACGTACGTGAAACGTGGAAAAGCGCGGTTGCGACCACAGCGGGATAAAGTCGAGGGGTCGAGCGACCACGAGCTCAAAAATAATATCGAAAAGCGGATCGTGGGAGGCGATATGGAACGAAGGGTGGACGGATCACGACCACAAAGTCCGTGGTGGGTTGAAACTGACCCTTAACGACTTTTCGCGCTGGCGTAAAGACGGGGGCGCCGCAGCATCAGCAGCAGCATGGGCCAGACGTTCGGACGAGTTTTGAATTTCAATGTTTTTAATCCTGGAATATCAGATTTTTCGGCCATTTTTCACGCCTCGAGATCGTCGTCGCGAAGTAGGATGGGACAAAAAAAAAAAGCCGAGGACCCTTCGGGCATCGCGGAAGCATCGACATTGCCGCGGTAATGTCCACGGGGGGTCCGTGAATTTTTCTTTTTTTTATTTTCATCCCTCCGTCTTTTTATTAATACGAGATAGAAAACCGAGACAGCCATGTGTTAACAACATCACCCGCTGTGCACGCAAAACCCGAACGGACCATCTTCAGACGCTAGTCCTTCGCTCGTATATTGCGTTATCCAACCCTCAACTCGCATAACATATTCTCGCGAGTCGGTTTCTCTATAATTTATGGTGTTGCGTGAATTTGGGTTGCCGATGTTCGAAGGGTCGCGGGATCCATTATCGCACGTTCGCGCTGGACTCTCCGACGAGAATTTCGTTGTGTCTGTCTCGGCAAGACGCTGGACGACGGGGGAAAGCGTCTTTTTAATTCCCGCCGGACGGAGAGAAGCAGGGAAATAATGAAGGAATGGGAAATCGATGAATAAAGGTCCGCGTACAGTTTGCCGGAGTACGGGAAACAGAAGCAGAGAAAATCTTTGTGCACGGAAGGATCGGCGGGGTTTCGAAGCACGAGTCGGTGATGGGGATTTTTTTTTCGGACGTTTTTCCGGTTCGAAGATCGAGGAATCCAGCTACGTTTCGTCGAGGCGAGGTTGTAAAGAAAAAGTACTGTCTTTCTTTCGGCTTCGCTCTCTCTAGGAGAGGGAGAGAGGGAGAGAGAGAGAGAGAGGAGGAGAGGAAGAAAATAAAGCGGTCCTCCTAATTGGAAAGGTCCGATAGAGTCGGCAGTCGATTTACGCGAAATACGTACTGCAAAAAGATAAAAATAAAATAAAATAAATGAATAAGAAAAAAAAAAGCAAGAAAAGGAGTAGACTCGGAAGTAATCTTTCTTGTCTCGCCAAGTCCAGTTAAAGGCAATGAGTGACTGAAGACTCGATTATTACAAAGAATTGCTGCTTTAATTTAACCTCCGAACAATTACCGGGGTTTTCCGATAAGAAAACCATATACTTGTATTTTATTTATCGATTTATTTTAAAATAACATTTTTTTTATTAATAAGAGTTTATCTTCATTTCAAATATTGCAATAGTAGAACGCTATAAATTCAAAAACGATTCTTATTATAGAAGAAAAATTAAAAATATGTAAGCGATTTCTCTTACAAGGGAAAAACAATAATTTCAGGGCGCGAATTATTTATACCAGTAATGTTTGTTCAGAAGCATTCCGAAGAGAAATCCGAGTTAGTTTTGAAAGAATTGCTGTTGCTTCTTTTGATTATTTATTTATTTATTTCTTATACGAGTCCGAGGTTGCAGGGGGCGCAGGGCCAGAGGGATGATACAACGAGATCCTGCGGTGGCATATTGTTTAGCACTTGCGGGTTGCTAAAGCCTCGGGGGTTGTTCGACCAAGAGTTTCCTTCCGTCGTTTCGCCCGTTTGCGTTCGACTTGACGGAAGTCGACGATATTTTCGACTTCCCGAGAGCAGGACCAGCCCCCTGCGGCTGTCCTCTCGCGCTCTCTCCCTCGCTTCGCCCCTCTCGAGCGATCCTCGTCGAACGGGGGGGTAGATACAGTCCGCGAGAAAGATATAGAGCGACGATGGCTCCCCACGAGAGATAAGCAAGTGCTATGCGTATAATAAAGGTGTATCGATTCTACGCGACGCCCAACGTCGTCCTTTCATATGCAAACCTCGCGGGTGGCCATCCGTTAGGATTATTTTTTTTTCTTTATATTTTTTTTTTTGCACTGCGTTCGCCTCTTCTCACCCACGCCTCCCCGAAGCCGCTCGGAGTGCTTCGGCCTTCGTGGAGATCTCGCGGCCAACTCTCTTGGGATGAATAGACGACGTCGGTGAGGACTTTACGATTTTTTAAAAAATATTCAATAGACACTCAAATATGTCACAACAAAAAATCAATAAATGAGAAAGTCAACCGTCGACGATTTTTCGTTTCATCCGAGACGCGAATTTACGAAAAAAAAGCAGCAATTCAGAAAAAGTTGACGATTTATCGAAGACAATTATCTGAATCTTAATTTAAAAAATTCTTGATAAAGAATAATAGCAATGTAAATTTATCGAACAATTTTTTTATTGCAATATCGTGACCCGGTCGATTGTTTATTTCAGAGTCTTGCCAATACGAATTGACCGTTGAATCGTGTAACGTTATTGCCGACGTTGCATATTCGATACAGCATCGAATCTCAAATCTAAATAATCGAAATGTAGCTATTGAAAAAGAATCACGGGAGAAAGAGGACTAACCAAAGACGCGGAGGGCGAGGAGGTTTGCAGCAGTAGTTGCATTGTGGACATATACATATATATGTAGGTGGTAGAGAGTTGCCGCTGCTTACGGCAGTCTGACCGACCAATTTTCCCTATAAATTGCCCGGACAAATCGTTCCTCCATCGCGCACCGCAGGCCGAGACGTTTACGGGTAAATTGCTTGGAACGGCATTGTTTAACCGCGAGGCCCGAGTGTTCTGGTCATCCCGCTTGTATGTCCCGCAGTTCGCCTTAAACCTCTTATTCTACACCGCTTGCCATCTCTCCCATCCATCTCCCCGACACTCGTCAACCCCTTCGCGGTAGACTACCTCAACGAGGGGATGATTTCACATGAAAAAAAGAACCGCAACGCAGTTCCTTGCATTTTAGATTATTTCTTTTGTCACATTGATCGCCGTCAAAGATTTTTTTCGTGGTCCGTCGACCGATGGACGAAGCTGCACGGAAGTGTTTGAGACTGGAGATGGGTTGAAAAGTGTCCGATCTATATAGATATACTAGGGTATGTTTAGAACAGAAGTTTAGGTAGTTGTCAGATTTGAAGTTTATAGTATTTTAGAAGACCTTTGGCCAATTCTGAGCGCGATTGGACTATTCTAAGAGGTTTGACAGTCATTAGATCGATTTTGCGATCGATTAGCACGTGAATAAAATTGATTGACCGGCTGAAATCGATTTTCCCAATAAATATAAATATTCGGGGATTGAAACTGAGTGCAATACATGATATTAGCCTGACCTGAAATAGCAAATCATGAGTTCGACAATGAACTTTTGCTAAAAATTGCTAATTTTTAGTTCGATGCAATGCAAGTGGATCAGTAGAAAAAATGATCAATACATAAATGCAGCCGGCAATTTTTTTTACCGGTTAATCAAATATGGAATCGATATAATGACTGCGGAACCTCTTAAAATAGTCTGATTGGGATCAGATGTGGTGACATATTTCTTGATATCATGTACTCAAAAGCCGAGAGCTACCTAAAAATATTTATTTTCTTGGGAATACGACCGAATATATATATATATATATACATGCTACGTATATGCGGTTATCCATTCCGATGACGGCAAAGCGCAAAGGCCTTTAATCTCAGGACCCACGTGATAATATTAAAATATCGATTGGCCGACGTATGCCACGTATGCACTTTGTTCCTAGAGGGGATTGTGAAAGCTCGGTTGCAGCAGCAGCGGCAGCAGCAGTAGGGTGCGTAGCGAAAACCCCTTCCGTAGGAGAGAGGGTGGGGTCGAGGTGCATTGAGCCAGGTGGCTGTTCGCGTTTTCGCGCATGAACGAAGATGATTGTTTATTGTTTATTGTAATGCCCGATGGCGAATAAAATTGCTGTCAACGGATACGCGTGGCACACCCAGTAGATCGGATCGTTTTATATTTTTCGACGTGTACAACGAAGAAGGACGGAAGCCAGGAAGAAAGGAAGAAAGGAAGGAAGGAAGGAAGGAAGGAAGGAAAAGAGGACGGAGCGGACTGTCGAATGGACGGAGAACGAAAGGCGACTTAAGGTGCTTCTTGTGGTTAACGTCGATGCCGCGAAAAGAAATGCTGCACGGTGAGCGGGGGAGAGGCCGGGAATTGACCGAGCGATGCTTGAAAATTCGTCTCCGAGAGCCGAGTCTTCTCGCGACTCTCCCGCTCGAGATATAGACGGAAAGAAACGTAAAAGCAAAAGCGGTGAGAGCCTCGGCCGCGACCGCAACGACTGACGACACGAAACGAACACCGAGGGACTCCATTATGACCGAACTGTCTTGGATTTACACCCAGTGTGAAATCGTATTCGAAAACAAAAATTATAAAAAAGATTTTTCAACAATCTAGGGTATACACAGTTGGGGGTGGAATAAAAAATACGGAAAATTAATATGAATTGTAAATTGAAAGGAACGAAATGTACTGAAATGAAAAAGGGAAAATTCGATAGAACGATAATTTGAGACGATATGAAAGCTAATAAATATGAACTATTAAATATTTAATCATTAATATTCGTTGGATAATTTGGCAATGAATTCGAGTAAAAAAATAAATTGGCAAACGTGCAATTTACCAACACATGATATTAATAAAAAGTTATTGCGAATTAGGATCGAATGATTAACAACCGTCTCTGGAGGCATGTGACGTTTTCGTTCAGAGTTCATTTCAAATAATAAACGGCACCGTTGGGCCGTTGCGTTATTTCTCCGTCTCGAAACCCAGAGAAATATGCGAAGGTCTGGAAGCTAGTCACAAAGAAAAAGAAGACAAAAAATCTCACAGCTTGTACAAAACAAAGATAGAACAGAGTATGCGCATTAAAAAGAAAACAAGAAAAAACGGGATATGCGAGACGATGATACCGAACAATTCGTAAGATTCTGTACCGCTACATAGTTGCTCTATCTTTTCTCCGAAATGGAAACATATCGTGGTAACGTAGTCACCGCATGTATAGGCATTATATAGGTGTTCAAGACATATATAAATATATATATATACATGCATGTAATACCACAGAGTAATGTAAAGAAGTAAGAATGGGTTGTGTGTGGCCGGTAGCGAATCTAGCAGGGCGTGTATCATCTTTATGTCGCACCCACGTCTACTTCCTTCCGCGGTGCGGGGGGACGAAAAAGGATGCGAAGAGAAAGTAAAAAAAACAGGAGAAAAGAGAAGATGGAGAAGTTAGAAGAAGTAAGCTGGCGAGGGTGGATGCGGATGGCGCAAGAAAGAGAGAGGAAGGAGAAGAAAAACGCGTCCACAGGACAGAGCGCGAGCATCCGGAGATTCCAGGCAATTCGCGAGCAATTCTCACAGCGCCGGAGGCAGTCCGAGGGTGTCCGGGGGTTGTCGGAGAGGGGATGACACCGACGAGGAGACGGCTGGAGACATCGGGCATCGTGGCCGAGGTGGGCTTGGCGGAAAGGAAGAGAAAAAGAAGTAAAAAAAAAGAAGAAAAGCAAAAAGAAAACGATAAAGAGCAGGAAAGCACGGAGAAGGGTTTGGAGGTGGTTGTCGGGAAAGCCCGAGCGAGTATGCGATACATCGGTGTGCGAAGGATCGCTAGTCTCGCGCACCCGTTGAATTAATATTCGCCAGACGAATGTGACAGATAGATCAAATCTGCATTTCACCGGGGGGCGTTGGAACGGCGCAGAGGCAAAATAGTGACGCTCAAGCTCGGTGTCAATTTCAACGGATTACCCCGTTTGCCGGGCAGGCACACGACCCTTCGAATAAACCATCCCACCCCCGCCCACCCCTTCATCCTTACCCGCTTGTCTTGTACGAGAAGACTGTGCTCAATTTTTCCCGATCTCACGCCCTGTCGTATAACCTCCAAAATATTTGCAGCATTCGTCAGAATTTCGCCAAAGAATAAAATGAAATATTTTAATCGCTCGAATATTGTAGAGCCGACGATTTTTTATTATGGTTTTTTGACACATCAGATTAAGGGATTATTTTTATGATGCTCGCTGAATTTATTGCCACAATGTAAACAATTTTTTTTTAGTTTACTAGGAGCTTTTTTACCGTGTTTATATACTGGCTATTTTTTATCATTTTTTTAAACTGGCAACGTTTTTTATTCGATCGAAGGGAAGTGTAAAAAAAAATTGGTTGAAGATGACAACGACGATGTAGCCACGTTTTGGGAACGTGTTTGGAGCGCTCGTCCGCGTGCTACCCCTTGTAGGACGATACACTACACCCCTCGCTATCTGTTCTCAGGTTATGGCCGTCGTGTGACGAGCACACGAGCAGTCCTACCTGGTCCCGTATGCATATATGGTCTCCATACATATATAACATCCACACACACGCGAACGCTCACACACATACATACAACTACACATATAAAATATAGGAGAGCACGTTAAAGCGTTCTCGATACGAGTGTAGACGACGGATTGTACACGCTCGGGGGATGAGAGTTGCTTCGGGGATGAGGAAAGAGGGAGAAATAGATCGTTCGCTGTGGGGCTCGTGCCCACCACGTGGCCAGACAATGGGACGCTTCTAATTGGGCTTTTGGACTTGGTATGCGGCTGCTGTGCCGTTCGTGCGGCCAGTGACAAAAAAATTACGACAAAAACCGTTCCGAGGAATCGGAACGATGGGGAATATTCGTGTATGCGTGCGTGTGTGCGTGTGAGTATGTGTCAAGGTGCGCTGTGTGGCAAGGGAAGAAGATAGATAGCGAACGTAGTGGACGTTGTCGAGCACGAGCCACCGAAGAGTGTCTCGAACCCCGCGAGTGAAGGGTTAATCCGGTCACGCTCGAACGGGGATGATCTCGGTACCACACGGTAAGTGAGCACGAGTTTGCCACGAGGAATAGGGGTGACAGGCGGTTCGGGGACTAGTTTCGCCAATGGGGAATGAATTTTTTAAAACCCGGAACGTCAACGTCCGATCGGGGTTTCGCGAACTTTCGCGATGTCCAGTACGAAATTTACGTATTTAAGGCTGTGTAAAGTTTGCTTGTTCGGATGAACAACGACAAAGACCGGCGAACGAAATTTCTTTATCTCTTTCTTCTTCTTTCTGTCTCAGGTTGTCCGGAATGGGTTTCCTGCCTCGGGCAATCTATAGTGACTGATCTTAGCGATTGGAGAATATGTTTGGATACTTTTTTTTACTGTGAGTTTTATTTTTTCCATATTCTTGATATTATTATTGCTGTTGTTATTATTATTATTATTATTATTAATATTATTATTATTAATATTATTATTGTTATTATTATTATTATTATTTTCATTATTATTATTATTATTAATTATCTTTACATTGTCTTGTTATAGTTTATCTCAAGCTGTCTAGTCTTACTCTATCATTCATAGTTTGACAATTGTTTCGTTGAAAACTTTATTTTTTTATCATGAGTTGTTTGCTAAAGGACCTTTCTAAAGTTTGCTAAAGGTCATCCTCTCTCTCCCTTTCTCTCTCTCTCGCTCACACTCTCTTCAATTGTTATTTCGTCTCTCCTGTCATTTCGTTAATTTTATATTGAGGGGCCACTTATGTTTTCTGTATGGCTCGCCATAAGATCACTGTGAGTCAGACGTCTCTGACCCAGTACATTAATGAACCATCTCAATCCAACTCTACTTTTCTCTCTCTCTCTCTCTCTCTCTCTCTTTCTCTTATTCTCCTCGAGAATAATACGACTTATTCTTTATCGAATCGCGACGCGACAATCAAACTGGCCAAATTTTATTCAACGCCAAGCGCGTTCGTCGGAGGCATCGGCTTTCCAACAATATAGCCACACCGGCCAACAATGATGATAAACAAAAACATTACGGTTTGCGGGTTACAGGAGAGAGTAAACGCGATTGCGTATCGCGGTATTGCATTTACCGACTTCGATATATATCTATATATACGGAATTACGGGGTGAGTGAGGATACGGAAGGATGCCGCGATGCGTCAAACCCCTTCGACATGTAACAATGTGGCGGTTTCGACAAAGAGCCAGAGGGTGGCGAGCTCGTCCCGGCGACCGGTGTCAGCACCCCGGTGCGGCTCGTTCGACGATCATCCGGCTTGTGAGCGCGCACCCTCGCGCTCCCGCTCTCGAGCGATACCGGTGCGAGAGCTTTAAATTTAAAAAATCGAATCGCACGGCACGCAATTGTATTGTTCGGGATCGTCGGACCACATCGGGATACTGGAGCACACATGTCGTTCTTGTTACGATCATGTAGACCCGATGAAAATCAAATACATATATTCTGCCAAATTTTCTTAATATTATTTCAAGATAGTTATTTATTTATTCGTTCATTCATTTATTCTCAGTTGATTGACGGGAACAAAGAGGTCGACGACCGTCGGTAGAAAAATTAGGAGCAATAAGGGTTTGCACGATATTATTTTTTTTTTAATATTAATCATTGGCAATAAAATTGACGAATTTCAGTCGATTTTTGATAGGAATACATTTTAATTATTCTCCCCATTTACTCCCGCCAAAAATGATACTACCGGCACGACTAGAACATTTAAACACCGATCTACTTTGCAATAATTGACTCGATTGAGTAATCCCATTTCCGTTCCAAAAATATCATTAGCGATCGCATGAAAAACCGAATTCGCTTAAATAAAAAATACGAATCCAAAATAAAACGTTGAACTCACCGGAACTGACGGTATTGGTATCCGCGTCGACCGATTCCGTTTTCAATTTCTTCGGAACATCGTCCTTTTCCGTTTCCTCGGTACCTTCGGTGCGTCTTTTGGGCGTGGAGCTCGCGCTCGCTCTGAGCTCGATGAGACTTCCGGTATCGGCCGGATTGCCCTGTGGCGTTGGTGGGCTCTCGACTCGGCTCGCGCGTTTGTTGATGGGTGCCGAGATACTCGGTACCGAACTCAATTTTTCCGTATCGGAACTTTTGAGAGCAAGCGCGTCTTCGGGATCCGAGTCTTCGTGGGCCGCGGCCGGCGGAGGACTGTGACAACCCTGAAGGCTGCTTCTACAGTGATTGACTTTGTGCTCGATGAAACGTACTATTTCACCGAGCGGATACGAGGCTCGGCAACCCCCGCACTGGACGGTGTCTGGTGACGTCGGGCCTTGCGACGTTTCCGCTGTAATCACAAATTATGAAGAAGAACATTAACACGTGCAAACTTTTTGATCGAAATATTATTCGAAGACGAAAGATTCGTCGGTGGTGCAATGTAAAATCGTCCTCTCGTGGTTGATGAATAAAAATGAATATAATTGTTTTTGTGGAATTCATTATAATTATTTATAATAATATAATTCATTATAATTATTTATAATAATATAATTCATTATAATTATTTATAATAATATAATTCATTATAATTATTTATAATAATATAATTCATTATAATTATTTATAATAATATAATTCATTATAATTATTTATTATACTTATATATGACACAATAGAATCGTTATTTATAATAAAATTGGAAGGGTATATATTCTGGGATCCTGTAGGACCCTAGAATATATTATCGACTAGGATATATTGCTAATTCCGTTTAAAATAATAATAATAAGAGAAATTAACTGACAGAATTTTATTGATTATTGTATATCATAATATTATACATTAATACATATATGTAATATAACATATCATACATATAGTATTATTTATCCCTAAAAGAATAATACATCCTAGCAGATAATATAGTATCTCTAGGATATATTATTATCACATAATATTATATATTTTTCGTATTCGCGTATATATAAATATTATTCTTTTTATATATTGAGCATATTAACGTGGGGAGTAAAGTGGATGATAAAGATCTGTCCACCGTTAAGATCTGCCACTCGAGTCGTTTGCCAGTATATTGGCCGCAGATGATACGCACGTATATATATTAAGTGAAGCACGAGGATTCGTATACGCGCCGGTTATTACTGCCGTCGCGTCGGTTTCGTTGGTTCTTTCACCGAGCCGGACTGATAATTCACCGTGACGCGCTCTTCGGCCGCAACGAGCGGTCCGGAGGTCACCCGCAGACGTAACAATTCACTTTTAGGGGCTCTCCGGGAGAGCCGTTCGTTGGCAAACCCAGCGAGAAAACGTCTTCGCTCGGTCCCGCGTTCCATCGTTATCCCTCGCCGCGATACTACATAGCCTATTGCCAATGGCTGGCATTAACATAGAGATTGGCAGGAGTTCATATATCGATCTGGCCATCGCTCTTCGGAAACCCCCTTCCCCCGTTCAACCTCGAGTACCACATCCGTAAGAGAACGGAGCGGCTGCCGCTGGTGCGCCAACGTCTTTGAGACGAAGGGATGCAGACTTTGGCCGCAAACGAGACGAACCGAGTGCGAGCGGACGAGGTAAAAGAAATAGATATATACATGGAGATTGTATATATCTATAGATATGTACAGTGACGAACGAAACAAACGCTTGGTCGAGATGACGTGTCTGCGAGAGAAAATCTGCCCCTACGTTTCAACTGTCCTTCAGCGTGCACCCTTCTACACCCAAGTTTTTCTCGCACAGATTAACACCCCGTTACCTCTCGACCCTTGCTGCAACATCAGCTGGAGGTATTTAAATTTCATGGACGCAGTAACCAATGTTCACATAATTCTCGGTAATTTATTTGAATTTTCACATTAATAATCAAGATTAAAATTAAACGTCAAATCTTGATAATAATAATGAACATTGCAATTAAACGTCAAATCAATTGCCTAGAATTTTATAAATATTTGTTATCGCGTGTACGTAATTCATTGTTATTATTTTGATTAACAAAATCGTGATGAAAATATATGTGCGAAACATTTGAAGCGTATAGGAGTGCCGAAACAGTTAAAGGGTTTACGTGCAGACATATCTCGTGACGACGCTATCGGTCGATTCTTTCTGGGCGGAGTCTGGTGTGGACCTCGGTATTTGTTCGCTTGACCACAGGGCTCACGTTCGCACAGCGCAAGTCCGACAACAGGCCACTCCTTTGCACCCTATCTCGCACCTTCTTCTTCCTTTTTTTTTTTTCTTCGTCCACACACCATCTCCGTTGTACCGTTGGCACCCACGTTTCGCTCGGCGTTCCATACAATTCGCGGTGGACGCTTGGCAAGGGTGAGTTTATCTACACGCATACACCCACACCCCCGCACGCGGGAATAATATTCGAGCTCGAGGGGTTGAATTCTCCAATCCGATGTGTTCACCGGCTATTGGCAGTCGAAGGCTACACCTCGGCACATTGAAATCGGAAACCACTTTTCCAAAACTCAACTACAAACAAATAAAGATTTATAAGATTTTTTTTTTTTTGCGCGCAAAGAAATATTTACGGTTTTTTCGCCGGACGTACCGGAAGTCGCGCGATTGAGTTCGAGTCTGATCGCGCATCAGGGACTTCCCCGGACAATGCCGGACGCCTTTTTTTCCCGCCGGAATTCCACGTTCCCCCGCCTCGTCCGCTTTCACCGACGATCTAAGATCTCGATCGAAGATCCTCGCGCTCTCGGTATTTCACCCTGCGACCGTGCTGCGCTTCCGCGCGGGTCGCAGGGGGTGTCTTTCGTGCAAACCCGGCCAGCTGATGGAACGGTGAATGAAGAGAGTGCGGAGATAAAAAAAAATGTGTATAAAATAAAATGAAGTAAATAAAAGAAGAAGTAAAAACCGTGTACGGGCAAAAAGCCGAAAACTGAGAAGACTGAATTTATTGTAACCCCTGAAGAAGGTTTTGAAGATATGGAAAGGGAAAAAAATGTTGGAGGTGAGGATTGAGACGATTGAGAGTGTGTGTGTGAGAGAAAGAAAGAGAGAAAGAGAGAGAGAGAGAGAGGGAGTGAGATATTGAGCGAGATCTCGGTACTCTTCAATGGCTCATGCGAGAAAGCCTCGAGCGGGTCCGTTATATTCGCCTACGATTCAAAAGCGCTCGGTTAGAAACAAGAGACGCGCGACCGGTCGTTAGCGACAATGGGCTTTTGTTTTTTCGGGGGCAGATGTTGGACCGGAGAGTCTCCCGGTTGCGGCTACCGGGACTACTCACCGGTGCTTCGTGTACGAAGCGACGTGTGTGTAATACCGCGCCGGCCGTCGGTACCTCGTTTCGTCGTCGTCGTCGTCGTCGTCGTTGGAGCGCGCCCAACAGGACCAACGAGGCCCACACGACCATTACAGGCCCCGGTCTGCTGATCTCATCTCTCTTTACTTCGAATTAAAATTCGTTTGGGGTTGTAAAATGGATTACGTGACGACGTTTTATGAACGAGCCTACAATTATCGAGAGAGGGGGGAGATATAAATATTCCCCGGAATTGCGTCGGTTGATTTTTTTCATTCTGTAAATTATCTTTAGATAAAACGCAGCCTCCACTTTTAAAGGTGTTCTGAGGATGCGAAACGAATGATACAGATTTATTTTAAAATCAAAACACTGATTCGCGGAATTTTATTCGGGAATGTTTTTTTCTCGGACAAGAATTAAAAATGTGTGATTGATTGGTATCCTTTATTACTCTTAAATTCTTTTTCCAAAGCAACAACAACGAATTATATAGACTGATGTTCTTTTGAAATTTGTATACAAGAACTAAGAATAATTTTCGATTTATGTTTTTTCGGGATGCAGAACGAGATGAAAGAAATAATATCAATTAATTTCAGGAGATAGGAAATTGGTAGAAATCCACGAAACGATACGACGACCAAGATGTCGAAATAGAATGAAAGGACGGATGATGCTCGATGCGCGGTACTGATGCCGTGGGGGTGGGTCCTTGGGACGGGGGTAGAGAGAGCCGGGGGTTGAACTGCGAGACTATCAACTGTGAAGACACATTCGCCACATGGATACGAGAGTATCGGCAGCCTCGTGGATAGAACGCGGCATAAAATACAATATTGCTCGGGGAATGTAAGTTGGATTGCTTACAAATTGGTCCATACATCCATAATGCCGGGGTCGTGATACTTCAGTGAACCTTGGAGCAACAGAGAGACCGAAAATACATTTACAAGTGAACGTCTTACTTTCTCAACAGCTTCCGACTCCGAGCGACCCCTACATTCCTAACCATTATTCCCAATGCGGTAATTTCCACTGAAGAATAAGAACTAAACAAAAATAATAATAAATAAATAAGTAAAAATTCGGTACACTTTCCGCTTCCTACGCGATTCAATACTAACCAACAATCACGGCAATAACTTCCCATAATTATACGATAATTCCATGAATCAGAGAGAGAAAATATACCTACACGAAAAATTCGGAATTTGATATCTCAATTATTTGCTGATAAATAATTTGTTACATTTTTTTTCTTTCGTGTCGATAAAATGAAATTTTGCAAGACATATGTTCTTGTATGTGTCGGAATGCAAAATACGATCCAAATCGCAACTAAGATTCACTAAAAGAATTTCTCATAATTATCGCAAAATTGTTCCGTTTAAAAACAAAACATAGAATGAATATAAATCGAAAATTTCGAATATATATTCCGATTTTTTGTGACGCAATAATAATAATTATATCCTGTTCGTATCTATGCAATGACATTTCGCGAGACGTTGGCGATTGTGTGTATACCGAATAAAATGTACCAGCCCCAAGGCGATATTCTTGTTAGGACGTTCGTCCTGTCAAAACCGTCCGTGGGACGCACATCCGCGGTGAGCCAATCGAATTACGATCATCCCCGGGGCTGCGAGTCGAGTCTGTCCCGGACCCGAAAACCAATAATTCCATTATCCATTAGTATTGGGTCGCGCCAATTTCCTCCGCGTCTCTGCGACTCGGGTCGGGACCGCCAACCCTCCTCTCTGGCACGGGGTTCGAACGGTCGCGGATCCCCCCCCCCCCCCCCCCCGGTTCGGGCGCAGAAGCGTCATAGAAGCAACGTTACGACATATCCGTTCCACGTCCTTGTTGTATTTCGACGTCGACAACGAGATTGCACGTGTGTGTATTCGTGTGTCCGCCCGTGTATCGGAAAATACGCGGAATATATACGACACGGAAATACCGACGAACGTGCGAGAAACGAACGAAGTACGAGCGTCTCGTTTGCCACAAACGTCCCAATCCGTTTGAATAAGAAACGTGAACCGTCGCAAAAAAAACGTACGTACACGAAAAGCAAATAAACAAAAATCGATCCGTGTATCACGGATTCCTACGTATAATCCAAATCCACGACGAAATCCAGCGCAAAGAAAAATAAGTCTCTCACCGGCAACCACGAATCGGGGATTAACTTATTTAATCTACGTTCCCGAAACGTCACGTCACGTGATACGTTATTTTTTTCTTTTCTTTCTTTTTTTTTTACTTTTCTCTTTTTTATTCGCAACCGTCGTAACGTGCGCACGCCCGGCACGTAAAACCCAACGACGATAATCCGATAAGTAATAAAACATCCCATCGGCTACTCGATCCAATTTGATTAGTACTAGCTTCGTTCCCATGATACTTGTCAATCATCCGAAAGTACACGCGAGAACGTATGTCGAGATAAGCCCAAGAATTTTTGCAATATTAATCACTCGAGACACCTTTGTTACATAATAATAATTATTATTATCATGATTCTAATTATAATAATTATTATTACTATCAATATCATTATTATTAGTTATTTTTAGATTAGACAGTTATCATTGTTGTAATAATGTACGAACCGGAAGAGGATCGACGTTTTTCTTTCGTCATAATGGATTCCGTCGATGATAAAAATCACTGTGACAATAGCCACCACTCGGAGACGATCGAATCACCGTGATCCAAAGTACCGCACTAGGCCTCGAGAGGCAACGATCTACACACGCGGGTTGGGTACGAGCCGCGTGGGAGGCCAACGTGATTCACAGGTCAGGCCCTTTTTCGAGTTCCCCCCTCCAATTTTCCTCAAGACCGTTTGTATTTTAGTCTTTATCTTTTTTTCTCTTATATCTTCTTTCTTCTCCTCCCGCAACCGTAATAAGCCTGCTGCCCGGTATGGCAAGAGGCAATAGGAAAACTCTCAAGACGCGCCGGCGAGTCTCCTTCGGTCCATGCTCGGATGCTGACTGCCCCGGAGATCTCTCGCGAGGACGCTCGGGGTAGAGGAAGCGGGGGGCAGCCCGAGGGGCCCCCGAACAGGATATCAAAAGAATAGAAAAGGACCCTCGTGATGCCCGGGCAGCGTCGCTTCACGTATGGCTCTTATGGCGATCTACGGGTAGTACCGGGAGACGGGGGAGAGGGGTACGACCCGATTTTCAGTCGCAACGAACGCACGAAGCTCCCCACTACGTTAATTTTTTTTTTTTAAAGGTTTTTTTGTATTCGGTCCGACGTGCGCACGCACAACGCGTTGGCCTCGATCAACCCTCTCGCGGACTTTTCTTCAGGGGTGAAGATTTTTTTTTCACTCAACTCCTTTATTATTATTATTGTTATTATTATTTTTTATATTTTCTTCGTTACGCAGGAAGGCCACGGATCGAGGAACGACCCCCGGATCTTCATCCCCTTCTTCGTCGCAACTGAAGCTTCTTCTTGCGTTTCTTATGCGCAGGTGAGGGGAGGGTTAGAGCGAAATCGTCGAGCCGACCTGACGAGCCACCGGAACAAAGAGTTTAAAAATGGCCGCGGACGGCCGTTTTTCCGAACCCCGGGGATGGATCATCGCGCGCGTTGGGGTACGGATGGATTGAAAAAGAGGGATGAAAAAAAATGTACGTTGGGAGAGATTTGGGATGGAAAAAATTGACCTGTTGGATTGTGGATTAAAGGGCCGGGTTTGCAGGAGAATCTATGAAATGTCCATACCGGCTGTTGACCTTTGCAACATCATCCATGGATCACGAAAAATATTTATATTACGATTTTATCCATCGCGTGTTAAATAATTCTTGTTATTATTTTTCTTACCGTTGAACTGCAAATAATAATAAATCCATACCGGACGTTGATTTCCAGCAACATCCACGCATCCCGGAAAATATTTCCTTCACGATTTTACCCATCACACGCTTAACAACTTTTCATAATTATTTTTCTCACCGTTCGACTGTAAATTATTCATAAAATAAATCTAATTCGGATTCAAATTAATTCCGATGCTACCCGAACCGTGGGACGCGAACGAGTTGTTCTCACGGACCTTGGTCAACCAGATTCAGACGGTTTGATGGAAGAATGAGTCGCACAAGTGCGTACGATGTTCCCGTTTAGAGAACAACGTTTTTGTGAAAATAATCTCGCCCCCCCCTGGAAGTCTTGTGGGTCGAACAATCGAGCGAAATCAGTGACCGCGACGACGACGTTTGCCCGTCCGGCGGTTCCTTCATCTCCGGCTCGAGGCCACCGTGGAAAATTTTCGAACGGGTTCTCACCCTACAGCCGGACGTTGGTTATGAAAAATATGAAATCTGGTTCTCACGGATTCTGAATGGGATCGCGTATACGAACGTGGCTTCGGTCTCGCTGTCTGTCCGTCTATCTGCCTTTTTCTTCGTTTCATCGTCGCTCGCCACTCTCCACACGCGTATCGTGGGAGGATCTAGCCGCGCGGGACCCTTTTTTCTATAGTCCGAAGAGCGCGACGTAAAGTGAGCGAGAGAAAGAGCGAGCCAGAAATAGCGAGGGAGGAAGAAAGAGAAACGGCAGGACATTGTCCATTGGGGTACAGCGGGGAAACAGGTCCTACACCCGCTGACCTGTCCCTCCGTACCTTTTCAATCTCTCCGGACCAACATGAGCCCTTTACAAAAACCCCTTTTGCCCAACGATTTTTTGATCAAAATAAATCATGTGAGTACAGTTATGCCTCGTCCAGGTGGTTCATGCCATATGAACGTACACAAAAAAAGGAGAAAAAAAAATAATAATAATAGCGAAAATATCGCTCTGGTTTCCACGCTCGTGATTCCACGATTCTTCGAAACTTTTCAACTTTTCACCCTTCCCAGACCCATCGCAAGATTTTCGAATCATTCACGGTTCGTCAAACGGTCACGTTTCGTACGACCGTTCCGCATTGGCTCGGCGAGTCGATGAAGGGTCGCGTATCAAACTGAAAAAAAATTGAAAAAAAAGTATGACGGAAAAGTGAGAAGGGATGACTTTTTCTGTCCCACGCGATGAAGGAACGAAGTGGATGTGTGGTGGATGAAGCTCGCGATCGACGACCGGCTTTGTATTGTCCGGCATTGTCATCGTTGCCGCGGAAATTTGTGCGTCAGCTCGTGCAGCTTAATTAGAAACTTCTATACTCGCGCAAGCTCGTTACATTATTCGGAAACATCATCGCGGTTTCTGTATCAACCAATGGGCAGGGAAACAATTCTCTTTCTCCCTGCCGCGCCCCCGCACGCCCTCACCTGTTCGCTAAAACACATACGATTGCGGAAAATCTTTCCAACAAACCGCGAAAGCGGTTGCCGCACATCCAAACCCAAACCCCGTTCGCCCCATTGTGTCCCAGGCTGAGCTCGCGATACACAGATCGGCCTGTTTGTACGCAACTGCAAAGTGCCGAACCGTGTAACGCGTGTAATAATTAATGAAATTTGTGAATTTTGCGAAAATTCAACGTCCACGAATGGAAGGTTGCGATTCAATGGGACTCGCTGTGTACGAGTAAACTATTATTACATGAAACGGTAATTAGAATTGAGATTCGTTTGTAATTCTGTACAAATATTTTGACATTGCGATACAAATCCCGGAAAGTTGGCCAATCGAAATGAACTTTGCGTAAAGAAAGTTTGATCTACTCGAATAAACGTGCGAGTAACAAATATAATAATAATAACAATAATAACAACATGCATGTATAATTGAATAATTAATTATATGCATAGTATTATTCATAAATATTTAATCGAATAATTGGATGATTAGAAATAAAATAATTATTGTAAATATTGATAATAATTATTATAATGGGATTTTAATATTAAGCATAAGAAATAATAATTACTTCCAATGGAAGATAAAATAATATCGATTTTATTTATAAATTGATTTTTTCTCAATTATTTTAATATTTGTGACGGGAAAATTTTTTTTTTCAATCATTCTCCCTTGGGACCTCTGGAGCCACCCGGGGTGAAGCATACCCCCGTGGATTCGCAATCATTGGTCCAGTTTCGTACAATGAACGGTCCGATCCTACGTCCCCGTCTCGAAACCCTTTTGATTGTCGGAATAATAAACTTTAATATCCCGCCGGGTTTGCATTATCCGCGCAGCCAATGAAAAATCGTCGATTAAAAACGTCGAATGAAATCCTCGTTCGTCACAATGGCTTTTCGGATTTCACGCTGCAATGGCGGACATAGTTCCATGACCATTCCTCACCGACCGAAATTGTTCCAAGCACCAAAATCTCACTGCTCCCAACGCTACAAAAACAATTTTCCATCACCGATAAAAACAAACAATTTGAAAAATAAATAACCAAATGAATAAAGACAGAAAGAAAAATCTAATAAAATCAATTCTAAGATATGAAAAAGTACGTCGGTCGCGAGGTTACGAGAAAAACGATTAGTCGCGTGAAATTATACGAAGAATGGTAACAAGAAGAGGGGTCGATCTTTATCGTCGGAATTCCCGTGGCAACGAACCTGAAGAATCTGCTCATTCCGTCCGAGACAAGACCTGCACTTAGAGACACACGGAAAGAGAGAAAAAGATAGAGCGAGAATGAGAAATAGCGCGTTAGGGGGAGAGGAAGAGCCGGAGGTTTCCTCGACAAGGCCACAGCGCGGAGTATCTTACGGTTCTTCCTCGTTTTCCTTCCTTTTGTTTTCTCTCTCTCTCTCTCTTTTTTTTAATAACTAACTTCCGGTGGCCGGTCGCGTTCCCATCGCGGGGGGAGTCCACCGCGTACAGCTGAATGTTCGTGAGGTTCCCCCTCCCCCGCGGTGAGGCGTCTGACGTCGAAGACGCAAGCCGACGCGGTCTTCACGGTCGCTCATGGTCGAGCGCTCACGACGCGCAGCGCTACGTCGACGAAGACGATCACGAAGACGATGGTTCGCACGTATAGACCCCTCGCGCCCGTTGATGTACACACCGAAATGTCCGGTGTGCCCCTCACCCTCTCTCCCGGCCCTTTCCCTCTTCGCCGACCCGCTAAAGAAACTCGGGAGAAAATCTAAAAATGTTTCACGCGCGAGGAAACGACATCACGCGAAGCCTGGCAAAGCCAAGTTCCCCTGAACTTGGTCGTACATACTCGACGAACCCGTAGGACGCGTATTCGCTATTAATAGACGTCCGAAGACGCATAGGGTCCTCGTACGGGAACTCGGGCGGGTTCCATAGTCTTCGCGTGAAACCAAGAAGTTTGCTTTTTCGAATCCTCACGAGCGATTCCTGCGTCCGCGACGGTTACCTCGTCGCCCGCACCGAACCGCAAATTTGGGTTCTTTGGGTCAATTACAGGGTGGTCAATTTATACACAAAAGGCGACGAACAACGTTGCAACCAAAACAGTTTTAAATCTCCAACGAGTCACGTTAAAAGAGAAACGCAGGTTGGAAATGCGGAGAGCGAAAGAAAGCTTCTGTTTAATATTCCAAACGGGGCTTTGGTCGAGAAGATAATTCGAAAGCGATATCGATAAGAGTACCGCAAAACATTGAGAAAAACGGAACAGAAACGACAGCAGGTCCACCAGGAGGAAATAAATTATCCTGCGGTTTGACTTTCGAGGGTAGCAGGTAGTCCGTCGGAGAATTAGAAAGAAAAGAAGAAGAAAAGAAAAAAAGAAAAACACGGTGTAGCAAGTTCAACAGAACGGAAGGGCAGACGGAATACGAGGAGGTCCAGTTCGACCCTTCTGTCGTCCCGTATGCTCTCGTGGCGACGTGCCTTACGCACCTTACTTCCTGACGTCGGTGCGGCGAGAGAAACGTGGCCCCGAAAAGTTTTCGGGGACGAACGTGAAGTGACCCTTGGTCAGGTAGGGCTCTTCGAGATCCCTTCTCCGGCCTTTTTCCTTTACGATCCCGGGGGTCACCCTTCTCGCCTCGGCCGTGACCCACGGCAAGTGGAAAGCGAGAGGGGCGCAAACGCGACAAAGCGTATAATACGACCAGATTATTATTACTCCAAAGACCGCGTTCGCACCTTCGCAAGTAGGGTGCTATATATGTTTTGCCACGGCCAAGGGATTCGGACAATGGTCGGACAATGCAAGACCGAGAAACCGACACTGCAAACAACATAAATATTCCGTCGGGTCTTCGAACGTCCTTGATCCTTGTAACTTTTCGAGACTTCTTTCGAACTTTCGTGGTTTTTTTCTTCTTCATGTCCGGTGTTGAAGGTACGCACCTATCGCACGCGTTTTTGCGGTTCTTCGACCTCGGATTGTGGATCGTCTCTCGAAACGAATTATGTCTTTTGAAGGGACGGTGTTTATGAAGCGGTGGGCTCGATGGCTTTTGAAATATCCAAAGAGATAAAAGCACTGACATTGAGAGCCTATTTCCGGGGAGGTTTGATTTTCGAAGTGAACACGGTATAGCCAATTATATTGTACTTTACGGTTAAATGCTTTGGCGCCGAAAGGAGCAAAAAAATTATCCTAACTCGACTCCAACTCAACTACGGAGTCCGCACGTAACAATTCTACATGAATTTGCTTGTTGATTGTAGTAATATTCTGTTTTTTTGCGGTGGGATTGTATTATTTTTATTTTCTCGTCGTTATTTGCAGAATTACAATTGATATATTTGTATTTTTTTATTTTATTTGCCGTCCGAGGGTATGGGAACGATTATGTCGTCGGTCTGGTGTAACAACTTACTTTGTGAAAAAAGGAAACAATAAAAAAAAAAGAGTGCAGTTGGAGCGGAAATACGGGAGAAGAGCTGATGGCGAATAGAGACGGCAAGATTGGAGAAGAGAGCCAATAACCCAGTCGCGGTGGGTTCGCGAAGGAACCCGATGACGTCGTATTTCAGCCGAAATTGCCCATCGCCAGATTGGATAGACGATATACAGCCCGGGGTACAGCCATCGTCCTCGTTGACGGCGCAACTGATAGGAAAAGGAGAGAAACGAGGAAACCGAGAAGCTCCGGCGTTGTTACTCGTCGGTCGTTGTCGGTCGCTAACACTTCGAGACACAAGTCGCAACCGTAACTGGATCGATACTTAATTAATACATATCCGGCGGAATACAATCGGAGAGAAATATTGTTTAATTAATGATTAAAAATTAGGGGAAAATATGCATTGTTGTAAATTCTTTCGTCGGCCATATATCGATCGTGCGATAAATAAAAGATTCAAGAAACTTTGTAGAATTTAAGTGAAATGTCTCATTGAGTTGATTGAATTTGATTTACTTGGAAAATTCGTCTATCGGTCTAATCAAATTGATATTTAATTAATAGATATCTGTCGAGAAATAATCATTAAGAAATATTTTTTAATCGATCATTAAAAATGAAGCAGAAATGATGCATTGCTGGGAATCCTTTCAACGAGCATATATCGATATTTAAGAAATCTGTATAATTTAGGTTAAATGGATTATTCCATTAAGCTAATTTCACTTGAAAAATTCATCCATCGATTCCCGAAATAACGGAAAATAATTATTATTTTCGAATTAATTATCGATTACTTGAACAAATGAATATTTCAAAATTGCTGAAGAGTTCTGCAATATTATACGAATAAAAATATTGTAGAAATTTGTTACATTATGAGTTACAATATCAATATATATTACAGTATTGATATCTATATATTATATATTTTGTGGATAGAAGAATAAATAGGTAATCGTTGATGCATCGTTCATATTAAATATCACGAAATAAATAACAATTCATCAACAGATAGCAGCAGAACAGAGTAGTGAGAGTCGACGTTTGGTCCGACGGCGGCAGGTAGCGCCATCTCGGCAATGTTGCACGAAGCGAACGACCCGCAGAGTGGTGGCAAAGGGCGACGAATTCACCCGGACGGGGGAAAGGGGAAGGAAAGCTTGCACCCTCGAGTCATTATTTTCCAGCAATACCTTCCTACCGAACGCACCGCAATTATGGATTCGAGAATTATCCCGAATCTTCGTTGCGACTCGACGATAATTATATTTCAACATCGATCTAAGTTTAATCGTGAGGTTAACGTCCCAATCTCTCGGGATTAATTCATGATCGAACGGCGGTTGACGTCTCCGTGTGTTTCTAATTTCTGACCTATTTTCCAAACCGAGGAAATAAGTTGACCTTTTTTTCTACGGAAAACCGCCAATTAATACCTAATTAATATTTGTCGCCATCCCTGTTGCTGTAATTTCTTCACCAGTCGCTCTTTCGACCGTTCACTCACGTTCCGAAACACAAAAATTTCAAAAGCAAAGAAAATAAAACAAGAACGAAAACAGAATAACAAAAAAAATTAAAAATTTATAAAAAAAAGTCCCCAAATCAACTAACCGCGAACGAAGAGGTTGTCGCATTGACTGCAAGGCGTTCCTCGTTGTATCCACAATTTTACCTGGTCGCGTGCTGGAAGGCCCTTCGAAAACGGCCGGGAGAGTCGAGGAGGAAGAGGATGCGCCGTCGCTACCGAACAGCAAAAAGAAAGGAGCGAAGAACGAAAAAAAAAACGAGAGAAAGAGAGAGAGAATGCGAAGAGAACAAGAAAAAAAAACGAAAAAGGGTACGCGCCACGTGCCCGTGCGGCGCGAGCGCGGTGTAAGATGGAAGGGGGACGGCCCTAAGGTTAATCCGAGAAATCAAGTCAAAGTAGTTTTTTGTCGGTTTAACACGGGCGAGGCTCGTCACGCACGTCGGGCACACGAGTGAGAGTACGCATTACGCGCCATGATAGCGTGATGCTGCCGTCGATTCACGGATCTCCCGTCCTCGTTCATCTGTATCATCCTCCCGCGCGGCCCCGAACGGCCGACGAGCCGAGAAATGAGGAAGGACGAACCGAGGAACGGGAATCGACGACGGAGACGAGAGCAAGAAGAGTGAAACTGTTGGAAAGCAATGCGTTGAATGTACTCGCAAACGATGCTGGTGATCATATATTTATGTGTGTGTTTTCATACAATATAGGTTAAGATTTGTGTACCGTTCATAAAGTACAGCGAGAGGAGGATAGTCGGAGAAAGAGAGACAGAGATTCGAAAAGAGATAGATGAAGAGCAGGAGAAAGAGGCAGAAGGAGAAAGAGAGCCAGGAAGTCGGATTGAGACGGATAGAGATAGATCAAGCGGGAGAGACAGAGAGGAGAAGAGAATGAGAGAGAAAGTGAGGAAGGGAAGGCCTTGATTGATTGTTTCTTTATCGCAACGAAAAAAAAATAACAAAAAACGAACAATAAGACGATGATAATATGAATTAGAAGAAAAACAATTGCAAGGAAAAACGAAAATAACGTTCAACCATAGATACAAATTTTACAAAAAATGGTAACCCAAAATTGAGAGGGAGATAAGGAAGGAAAATAATGAGAGGTAGAGAGGGGGCATGAGGGGGAGAGACAGAGGGATAGAGAAGGGCTTGCGACGGGCCGGTTCAAAGACAATATTTAACGGATACACCGGGAGGGCATATGCCGCGCACGTGCCGACACAGGGGCGCTAGCGATCTCGCGCGTTAAAACGCACTTTGTTTGCTAAATAACGTCCTCTCCTCGCGGCGAGTACTGCACACACCTCGGTTGCCATACACGCTACGCAATCTTCGATACAACCAATTCTCGCTACTTCTCTCTTATTCTTGCTCTCCCGTCGATGCCCCGCCCCCATCTCCCCCCTCCCGCACATATCCATCGCATCCAGCATCCAGCATCAGCGGCAGAACCATCAGAAGCAGCGTCGGATCTTTCTCGCTGATGTTATACCGTCGATCTCTTTCGCTCCGTCGAATTATATAGTTTGGGTTACGCCTTCTCGCACCTACTCCGATCGGCTCAATTAAATCTTGAGTGCTCGCCCTACGGTCTCGAGCACTCGCGGCACATATACATCTACGATGGAAATCTCTACGGCTTGAGATCGCGGAGATGGATCTTCACGGTTTCGCGCGATGCTTCTGATACATCTATTCGCTTGTGTCTTTCTTTGCGTTTCACGTTTCGGAGCAACCCCCCCGTTCGCCAAATTCCGGTCGAGAATGTGGCAACATCCCACGCGTCTCGAGAGATGCGCTTTCACGTTCGGACTCTTACCTCGTTCATTCAAACGGCCATCGCTGCTTTCGCTGGTATCGCGTTTCAACGTTTTTATTGATTTATTTATTTATTTAATTATTTATGTGTTCAATATTTTTTTGTATTTACGCAGTCACAGTTTAAACGTTATTGTTACTTGGATTTTTTTTATCGCGGTTCAATCTTTATCACTGTAGATGAATCGACTCCCAATCGCGGCACTTGTTTCGCCTTTCATTCCGACCATTTTACTTTGAACTTAGTTTTTTTTTGTTTTTCTCAATTATTCGAGGAAATTTCGTTGTATTGCGTCCGTCGCGTCACACAGAATTCCGTCAGCGCACGGAACCGTCGCGCCACTGGTTGATTCCTTCATACGTGTCCGTTCGACGAGCAAACGTCGGTTTTTCCGGCATCGCGATTTCGCCGTCGCGGTAACACGCGATAACCGTGAAAATCGTGGAATCGAAATATTTTTCGATCGGATGTTCGATTCGATTCAATCGACGCGGTTTGCGGACACATCGACACATGACCGATCGTGGGTTTGAGAAACCGGAAAAGATTGTACGCCCGGGAGGTAAAACGGACACCTAGTCAGTGTAGGAAAATCTCGCGTACTCGCGTAGAAAAATCCGCGGGGTATCTCTTTTCGCGACGGCGTCATCGCGCCAACTAAAGAATATCGCAGTTGTAATTAAGAAAACGGCGAGAAAGAGAGTAAGAGAGAAAGAGAGGGTGAGAAAGTAAGAGAAAGAGCGAGAGAGAGAAAGAGAGCCAGAAGCCGCGGCGTCGGCGTCGACGACGACGTAGCCTGCGAGGGGTCGTCGGAAAAAGCCCCCTCCCCCTCCTCGCCCTCCGAAACCGGGGAGGGGACCACCCTGCGAAGCGCCTTCGCCGAGGGGGTGGAAAAGTCTCTGAAAAATGTGCGCATGACAATGCTTTTGCTCTCTCTCTCTCTCTCTCTTTTTTCCTCTCTCTCTTGCTCTCTCTTGCTATTGCTTTCACTCTCGTTCTTAACTTCTTTTCGTTATTTCTCTCCCTCACTCTCACTAGCCGCGTATCGGGGAAACAGGAGGGGGGAGGGAGTGTTTTCGTTACTAATTAAAAATTCTGTCCCTCGCATGAGAAGATCCGAGAGTACGTCTCGTCGCACTCTAGAGCCTCTCGCATCAAACGGTTTCTCGCATACTACGCTCCACCTTTTCCTCCCACCCTCCTCTCTTTCTCTCTCTCTCTCTTTTTTGTGTTTTCTTGTAATGTTGCTTTGATTATTCGCTGTTCGTAGCCGGGTCTGGGTTAGAGTCAAGTTTTTGGGTTTAAGTCGGGGTTAACGTTTGTATAATGCGTACCTCCATGGACGATGATTGTATTTTTGGTTTTTGTAGTTTTGCTACCGTATTCTTAAGGGGCTAGGGTACGAAATAAAAAGATATAATTTATTCGTTATTTTTATCAATTTATTTCGTTTGCCCATCTGCGCTATCCAACTTCGATAATTTTATTTTGGGCTCTGCAGGTTGCGGTACAGAATTAAGATAAGTGCTTCGTTTTGTCGCGCATTTTCCTGGGCGGCAATGAATAATATAATACGGCAAGGAATTAATGAAATTCATTCATTAATTTATTTATTCACTCATTATTACCAAGATACGTGATCGCGATTGGAGAAAAAGCGCGACCAAGTATTTCGCGAGTCATCGAATCGACTCTAGATTCCGTAAATTCTTTCGGTATTTTATGTTGCAAATCAACATCGTCTGCCTCAAAATCTTGAGAATCGAGGTTACCTCTCACTCTTTACCTCCCCTCCTACTCAGTTTAAAGGGAACTTTGAGCATGAGAATGAAAAAAAATAACAAACGAGCTGAATACTGCAAAAGAAAATAAAAAATGTCCGGCAATGTCGTTGCAGGTGTAATTGTCGTCAAGTCGTTTCCTCGACGTCGACGAACGGGTTCGCGAGCTTCTGCGGAGCTTCCGCGAGAATAATAAAACCGCGAGATAACGGAGCCGGGTAAAAGATTGATGACGAGGGAGATTTCCCGAGAATTATCGCGAGAACTGTTTACATACGAGTTCCGCAAACACGGAAAGATTCGCTGAAAGAGTGAGAAATAATCATAAATATTGCGTATGCGTATATGTGCGCGCGTTTTTTTTTTTTTTAATTCTCTCATTATCTCTCAGGACTGCAGTGAGTCCCCCACGCTGGCGATTCACTGTAGAAAAATAAAATAAGGAACGAATACGTGACAATTCGACTTCTCGTATTGTCCGTCGATAGTCTTTTTTTCTATTTCTATTAAAGCAGAAAAAAATGAAGAAACAATCGTACTAATCATGCGCGAATGAAGGTGAAGAAAAAATAATCGTGTAAAGTCGATGCTGGATAGTGGAGCAACAATTTTCCCGCGAAACCGTCGAAGAATCGAGAAATAACGTATTCGCATCGTTCGAGACAATGTTGCGAATCCCGAATCGAGTACGCGAGGCGAACAAGTGCATTTCCGCGAAACCACGGCGTTGTCCCGAGAATCGTTGTAACAACATCGCTCGCCACCTCGATCGCGAGAATCTCGCTAACATTGTAAGGCCCTAGACAGCCCTTTTATTTCTTTTTTTTCTTTGAATCATTTTCGTACATCGATCTACCTTGAAATTATTATATCAAAACGAAAAAAGACGAACCAATCGAAACATAAACAAAAAAAGTAAAGAACGAAAAAATTTCTAAAGACGATAACAATGATGGCGACTCACCCTGGGCGATCCTGACCGCTGGCATTTTGATCCTCATGATGAATCGTTTTTATAAACGCGTTGACGTTTTTCTTCCGCGCGCCAAAAACCAAATAAAACCACTTCCTTTTTTCGAACGTCTTTTGATTCGTTATCTCGTTTTCTTCCCCCCGCGAAACCGTTCCGCGATTTTCGATCGTCGAACCTATCGAAGAACTCGACCGTCGATTTACCAAAGACGAGATTTACGAAAAACAATTTTTTTTTTTCGTCACTTCTCCTTCCTTCTCCGCCTCCTCTTCTTCTCGCTCGCGTTTCTCTCAAAGTTCATCTATAAGCACTTTTCGTTTTTTGTGTTCACCGGCCTTTTCATTAACGACGATCACTCCGAACCTCGTCACGTGTTTCGAGATAAAAAATAACAAAAAAAAAATAAAACTAAAAAAAAAAAACAAATTTACGAATTTTTCGTAAATCGTTTTATATCCTTATATCGACATCATCACGTAAAAATTGTCGAAATATATTTCTAGCGATCATTCTGAGCTTCGGGATCGAACAAATCTTCACTTCTTCACTTTTTGCTTGTTTGTTATTTTCTGTTTTAGTTTCTGCGTTTTTTTCTTTCTTGTTTTCGATATCGATTATCGTTTGTGATTATCGTTAATCGTCGCAAACGCGAATAAAACTGTTGTGATCCGAGGCTCGTGGTCCGGACAGAGCTGCGGCTCGTCGGGCAACGACGATGACGGAGGCTGGTCCGCGTACGACTGCCAAAAGTGTGTCCGCCGGTTCAGCCGCGCACCCGCGATTCTCCGCGCGCTTGACAGCGCAACGGCGAGTATCGTCGACGAGCGGTCATCGGGTCCCCATCGTCGTTCTTTCCTCCTCGCTCGCGATCCTCGCCGAAAGTCCCACACACAATCGCGACATTGCAATTTTCTTTCCCTTCTTCCTTACCGACACGAACAAACGTCAAACAACGAAATTAACGAAAAGCAAAAAAAATATAAAATAAATCAAACATGAATCAAACAACAAAACGATTTAATTTCATCGAACGCACGAAATTTGCACCAGCGTTTCGTGCTGGTCGCACTATTAAAGTCATCAAATAATAACAATTAATAATAATACAAAACAAACGAACGTTTCAATGATCAATCACGTTGGAGATTCTCGTCAAACAATTTCGTTCACTATCTTCTGTTTTTTCTTCTTCAATTATTCGTCCATTATCGTTATTATTATTAATTTTTTTTTTTCGAATAATTTTTATTCTAAAACACTATTCCGTCTCTGTCAACAAATATCAGCAATTTTCTTCTTTTCAATCTCATCGATAGAAACATTCACCAACAATTCGATTATTTTTATTTTTTTAAATCCCCGATAAACACTTATGCATCAATTTTATTTACTTTATTTATCAACGAAATAAAAATCAATTGATTCGACAGTATCGGTTAGCCGGTTATTGGTTACAACTTCGTCGAGAACACGAAGTACACTCCGAGCAATTGTTTGTTATTCTTTACTTTTATTTTGTTTACGACGAACGATCGTGTCCGAGATGTATCGTTGAATATATTAATTATCTCGATTGTCACTGAATTCGTTAATCGGTGGACCGCGCGGGAACAAACGAACGACGTTGTCCGTGGTAACCGGTAAACGTAAAAGTTTTTACGCGACAATACGTTGTTGGTGATGTTGCTCCGGCGGCATGGACCAGCGGCGATGGTCCGGCATGGGTCGTATCTCTGAGTGGACTGTGCCGGACGTGCGCCTAGTCGTGGCGTTCGGGGGACCTGGCGTGTCGGGCACTGCGCTTCTTCGGTTCGGTCGAGCTCGGCTCGGCTCGGCGCCAGGCCGGACACCCCACGCGTCCTCGCGGGGTAGTTTTCACCCCCCCGTGTTCGAACTCGTGGTGGGGATGAAACTCCTCGTCGTCTCCCTGCGCCGCGAACGAAGAGAGAGAGGAAGAGAGAGAGAGAGAGGGACGTCGGATGAGGGGTCGAGAAGAGCTGAGAAGGGGGCAGGGAGAAGGGGGGCGATGGACGATTTTCGGTGGCTCGAGCGGCTCGTCGAAAGGAGACGGCGCTCCGTAGAAAGGGAAATACAGGGAGAGATAGCGGATTCGAGCGGGACCGGGAGTGATACACGGGGGATGGGAAAAACCGTTTTGCGAGTATCGAAGAGAGACGCGAGACGGTACGGTAAGGTCGGATGTGGACGAACGGTTGGTCGGGAGTTCGAGAGAGCGAGCGTGAGACAGAGAGGGGCTGATGGAGGTGGAGGTGGGTCGGAGCGAGACCGGCGATCGCGAAAGGCGCGGAGGGAGAGGGTGGACAGCGGGTGGAGGGAGCACGAGGCGGCTAGGAGGGGAGGAGGAACCGCGAGTCGGAGGGAGAGAGAACGAGAGACCGAGAGAGAGAGAGATAGAGGGAGAGATAAGAAAGGACGGCGAGAGATTGCGACCGAGGAGGGGGTACGTTGTACACGCGCTTTTTTTTTTTCCTCACCTACAACCTTCCACCTATGTGTAACGATGCCACACTGCACACGATCCAATATCGGGACATGGTTTCTATCTCTCTGACATTATTCTGCGGGCACCATGGATTTTAATTGTAGTTTTTGGTATGTTTGTACTTTTTTTTTTTTTCATTCGTGGTTCGGTGGAGGAAGGAGTTGCAGGTTTTTGGGCGAGTCGTTCATGACGTTTTGTGAGATTGTTGACGACGTTAGTTTGTGCGGATATTCGATGGTACTTGTGTGATGGTTTGGTTCGGTTTATCGCGAACTTCGCCAGTGATCATTTAGATTATTCTTTCTGTTTTTCTTGATCGATTTAAATTCTGTTGATTCAAATATAACGGCTGGAATTAAGCAATTTTTGTTATTACGAATGTAATGAAATAAAATATTGTTTTGTGAGGATCGCTGATTTTATTTGATGTCAAAGTTTCCGAGTGATAATGTGAATTATTTCTCTGCTGTCAAAACCGACGGAAACAATCACAGGTTATCGTTATCGAGCGCAATTAATGCGTTTAAGCCGAGCATTGAAAGTCATACGGCCGCAATGAAACGCGGGATACGATAAAGTGATTTTGGAGCATGACGATGCTCGAGCCCATGTAGCGGAAATGGTCAAGACAAACCTGGAAACGATGAAATGGGAAGTCCTATCCCACCCGCCGTATTCTCCAGATGTTGCTCCCTTTGACCATCACTTGTTCCGATCAAAGGCACACGGCCGGGCTGACCGGCACGTCCGGTCTTATGAAGAAGCAAAAAATTTGATCGAATCGTGGATCGCTTTAAAAGATGACCAGTCTTTTCTACGCGGGATTCGTATGCTGCTCGAAAGACGGGAGAAAGTAGTGGCCGGCGATGGACAATACTTTGAATCATACCATATGATTCACACGAATCATATCATATGATATGTAATCAGTTTTTTACAATATAGCCTCGACTTTCGGGAAAAAGGCAGGAAACAAAAAGGCGGAAACAAAGTTGTACACCTTATTAAGTAATATATTTCTATTTTGATCGATTGAAATTTTATTTATTCAATGATGCTGTTTGGTATAGAAAACACACACTCTTTCTCTCCCTCTCTCTCTCTCTCTTTCTCTCTCTCACTCACTGACACACAAACACACCAGCGACATCCCTTCGATGCGGGGTCAAAGGTGAAATATTTTGGTGAGGTCGCGTCCGAGAGATTTGGAGAGACTCGTTGAAAAATTCGAAAAAAATTATGTTTCACCCGATTTCGGCGCACGGTTAGTGCTTCAACGATGATCTGGACAGCGTCTCTCTGGCCAACGCGACGTTGTGGTAATATTTTTGGGCTCTTGTGGTGTTCAAACGTGTATACGAAAATATCTGGCGCTCCAGCACTTGGGGACGAATTTTTTCGAATGACTCCAAGAATCGTGAATTGTTTACTCTCGTGGAAGAAGCAAAACGTTGATAATGATTTTTATCAATCAATTGCACGCGATACTGTCATCGTAATTTTCGTTTGTTGTTATGATAATGAATGTGAAAGAATGGGATAATTGCGGATCAATCGAGTTCGAATAGTTTTTGGAGAATTCCGCTACGCGACGATTATTTTGATGATTTATCGAATTTGATTGATATTAATTTGATAATTTTTGGATATTTATTATTTTATACGATAGCTTAACGTTGGCTTCATTTATTTGAGTAATTTTCATGTAAACTGCGTGAAAAAAACATAGATGACCCCGAAGAAACAAATTTGAAAAAATTGGTCTTCTTTTGAAGCGATCCATGAATCGACCCCATTTTTTACTCCGTCATGAGGCCGGACGTGCTGGTCAGCGAGGCCGTGTGCCATTGATCGAAACAAGTGATAGTCAGAGGGAGCAACATCTGGAGAATACGGGGGGGGGGGGGGGGGGGGGGGTAAGACTTCCCATTTCACCGTTTCCAGGGATATCTTGACCACTTTCGCAACATGCGGCCAAGCACTGTCATGCTGCAAAATCACTTTATCGTGTCTCTCGCTGTATTGCGGCCGTTTGTCTGTTAATGCTCGGCTTAAACGCATTAATTGCGTTCGATAACAAACGCCGGTGATTGTTTCAGTCGGTTTTAATAACTCATTATATAATTAAAAATTAAAAAAAAAAAAAAAATAATAATAATAATAATAATAATAATAATAATAATAATAATAATAATAATAATAATAATAATAATAATAATAATAATAATAATAATAATAATAATAATAATAATAATAATAATAATAATAATAATAATAATAATAATAATAATAATAATAATAATAATAATAATAATAATAATAATAATAATAATAATAATAATAATAATAATAATAATAATAATAATAATAATAATAATAATAATAATAATAATAATAATAATAATAATAATAATAATAATAATAATAATAATAATAATAATAATAATAATAATAATAATAATAATAATAATAATAATAATAATAATAATAATAATAATAATAATAATAATAATAATAATAATAATAATAATAATAATAATAATAATAATAATAATAATAATAATAA
>OZ020168.1:11948812-12093889 GCA_963971145.1 Sussaba pulchella
CAGCAAGAACGACAACAACAACAACAACATTTTTTAATATTTAGCTCCTGATATCATCAATAAATAAAGTGCAATGCAAAAAAATGTTACGCATGATTAACCAACAAGCAAATGATTTATTTCAGAGCAGCAAAGTACAAGCGTCTTTCAATTTGAAACTTGGAAAAATAAAGGTTGTTAAAAAAGTTTGTACGGTGGCAATTCGAGAACGAGCAACTCTCGCATGCCACGACTACAGATCTCCGGCTTTTGTGCAGTTGTAGGTGTATGGACTCGCTGGTGTTACGAGGTGCGGTCAAAGGTTAATCTGTATTCTTTACGGTCGACGATCTCGCGCGTCCGGAAACTTTGAAATTTTTCACGAGTGCCCAAAGACGTTTTTCTCGAGGTTTCTCGACGAAACCCGCAACAACGTTTTCCTCGCACTCGACAACATCGGTGTTTCTCGTCGCGGCCCGGCGGATCTCATCAGCGCCGCGGTCAGTTTTAACGTTTCACACCGTCTTCGACACGTTTGTAGCAAATGAGATTGTCTCTCGGTGTTGGTACGAAAACTTTAGCTCTTCGAAGATCTCAGACGATAGCTACGTACAGCGCAGATTTGAACCACTCAGAAAATTTACAAGAATTTTTTTTCCAGAAGATAGTTTGATTTTTCAATTTTTTAAAAGAAGTAGGAGAAATTGAGCATCGAGTCCACGAAATATGCTGAATTTGTCGAAATCAATTATTAATAAAGTTCCGCTAATCAACCAACTTTGGGTGTCTTCGACTTTAAAATGTTCACCACCAAAGATTAAAAAAAACATTGATATCAAATCATCAGCGACTTATTCTACTCTTCTATCCCGCTTCTCAAAACATGTCCTTTTTCGTGAAGCAAAGACAGGACATTTTCTTTTTCATTTCCTTTGCTATTTTATCACAAATTGCTATCAAATTAAAATCAAATTTCAACAATTCAAAGTGAATATTCCAAACTTCGCACTATTCGCTATATATTCGATTATATTCGAAATCTCCAAAACTTCGTCAACGATAAAAAAAAAATCTTTTTCCATTTTTTTTTAAATTTCGGATAAAAAATATAGCCCTCGTCAGCGAAGTTCCAACACAATCAAACTACCTCGATCCAAGCCCCACGAATCTAACCGATCTATCCCAACGCGACGCCAATCTTTCCCAATATCGCCCCGGAGGATGGAACGGAAGCTGGATCACGAAGAAACACGTGTTCCCCCCCGCCCCCGTCCCCCACCGGCCCGCCGTCGTCGTCGTCGATATGCACACGCATGCAGCAGTCTCCCGAGCGTCAGCGACAGCGTTAATTCCGGACACCCGTTACAGGGAGACAAACGTCCAAAGGGTGAAAAAAACTTTGGTTGCCGCTGGTCCGTACGCCCGCGGACCGCATCTTGGTGACGGCAATGCCCGGCGTTCCCGATGGTGATGTCCCCCCTCGGCCTCGCGCTTCGCCCTCACCGCCCGGTTGAAGATGCTGCCGCTGCTGCTGCTGCTGTTGCTGCGCTCCTTCTTCTTCTTCTTCTTCATCATCATCTTCTTCTTCTTCTACTTCTTCACGTCGGTCGCGCACCACCACGCATCCTGTTCGGGGGTTTTAAAGATTATTTTTACATCGGAGCAAAAAACGATCTGTCTGGCGACCAGCAACGGTGAAGAGACGCGGGGGCACATATACACATGTGCGCGCGACGCATCGGTCCGACTCCATTCTCCTTCCATCTATTTCTTTTATTTATTTTTTTTGGGTTAATTCTTTTTGTTTAATTTTATTTTTTTTCTTTCGGTTTTACGTTGTTTTTTTTTTTTTTGGAGGAAATTTTTTCAATTCTCCGTCCTGCTCGCTCGGGCCATTGGCTAGAGGCAACACACGAGCCCGCGTCCAGCGCCCCTTGTGTTCTTGACTGCTCTTGGCCGGCGATGCGTCGTGGGAGTTTTACGGCGAGCGCCGCGGTTCGGGCGTACATGTATATAAATATATGTATGTATACACGTTGCACGTTGAGGTCCGAGCGTTCGAGTTTAACTCGACGTCGACGAAAACCACGAAGCCGACGACGACGGGGACGACGGGGACGACGACGACGACGAATGACTTACGTGAGAGACGACCCAAAAGCTCGCAAACTTCGCTCCTCTTCCCCTTGAAAGTTCTTACGTCTGCGAGTGATATCCCGAGCGTCGATGACCTCAGCCAACAAAGAACCGTTTCGGCTGGACCGACGACGTTCTACAAATTCTTCTGTCATTAATCTTGACAAAAGACTTTTTTTTTCGTCTTGTATTGGTATGAATGGAAAATAATTAGGCAGTAGCTGAAGAACGGTAAGAACATTATGAAAGTATTTGCAGTGATTAGGTCCTGGATCCTACGGCGGCCACGTGTGATCTGGACCGTATTTTATCTATTCTCCTGAGTCAATATGCTTATTTTTTTCTTTTGTTTCCAAGAGTTGTGTTTCTTATTTTCAATTTATTGAAATGTATACCATTATATTCGTCATTGACAAATGCGTACGTCTAAAGAATTCGTCGTTGGAGCCAATGCGACCAAAGTAAGTGCACGCGAAGCGACAGATACCAAATTCAATGGCAGAGATTTATAAATTGAACTATCGATCATGCCTTATCTAGGCAATCTGACAGAGGAATTGCATAATACGATATCATGTGATAAGCAAATAACAATACGAAAGTGAATGAATGAATGAATCTAAAGTCAAAAGAAACTAACAATAAACATTACTTGGTTGCAAGATGGCCATAGTGCAATAATGTTCTAATGACTTACAACCAATAAAAGGAATAAAAATAAAAATAAAAATAATAAAAAATAAATGAGAAATAAAGACAACGAGAGAAAGAGAGAGCGAAAGAGAAAGAGGGAGCGAGAGAGAAAAAGAGAGAGAGAGAGAGAGAGAGAGAGAGAGAGAGAGAGAGAGAGAGACGGGCCCTTGGTAAAGGATTTTCTGGGAGTTTGGACCTTCCTTCGTCAGCCTCTTGACGCTCACCCGCACGCGAGGGAGAACTCACAACGCGCAAGGGTTGCACGTCGTCCTGGCGCACGTTTGCTCGCGTAAACGTAGCCTCGACAGTCTAATATAAATACACACACACTCTCACACATCGACATATTCGTATATATGCATGCACACATGTGGTATCTATAGCTATAACGTACAAGCGTACACACGTGTTCCCTCCTTGTCAGCCAAGACGTTCCTACAGACCAGAATCGTGCAGAGTAAACCTAAACGAAGAAAGCAGCAACAGCAACAGCAACGGCAACAGCAGCAGGCTTCAGTCGGAACGCAGCTTCGCCCAGCACGACTAACCGGAGAGAAGGACCAAGCCCTTTTCCGGACCGCCTGGTTATATTACCACTCCAAACTTCCAGATGCCCGTACACCAAACACCTACTAACGTACCCATCTTACACGAATAACCAAAACTCTCCTCTCCTAGCTAACCAGACATAGCCCCGCTCCCCCCTCCCGTTGCCGCGGCCCCCGCCCGCTATGACAAATAATTACGAAACGCCCTTAATTAATGTGTTGAACAGTTTTCGAAAAGAAAATTTGTTATGTTCCGTTTCAGACCCGACTGCTCGCGTCCTCAACGTGGGAAAATCTCGTGACACCGCACTGGACCGAAATTTAAAATCCGGAAGGAATTCCCAGGATTAGGAAAGAATTTTTTTTTCTTTTTCATTATTTTTTTTTTTTCATATGATGTTTCTTATGCGATTTTTTTTTTCCCCGTCAATAGTCGACGGACCCGGTGTGTAAGCGAGGTGTGTAGAACTATTTGTGCGAGCTCCCCTTTCGCGCATTCGTGCGATGACCTGACAGCATTTTTTCCCATGTCCACTGCTACTGCATTATTAATAAAAAAACGGGAGAAGAAGAACCGACGGGGTGAAGGGCGAGGAGGGGGGCACGGTGTTACTCGTACGGCGAGGAGTACTTTCGCACGGCCCATCCAGCACCACCGCCTAGAGAGCCCAGAGGTCGCCACCCAACGTGTGTGTTGAGGTATGTGTGCATGGCGGCCACTGTGCGAGCTATTTTCTATCTAACGTGTGTGCCACACCGCGAGCGGTGCATGCTTTCGCATAAAAAACTTGCGTATCCGCGTGGGGCCCCCCGAAAGGTGGTGGGAGCGAAAAAACGGGGAAGAGAAAAAAAAAAGGGAAGAAAAAAAAGTTGGCCCGAGGGTACCGAGGGTGACCCCCCCATTGCCGGCTGGGGTCCCAGCTCTTACACACTTTATCACGGTGTTTTCTCTCTCTCGCTCGATCGCGAGCTTTTCGTCTCTCTCTGACTTTGCGAACTTACGGGCAACCAGGACAACCTCCGTGGTACGCGCCTCTCGTTTCGTTTTCGAGCGTTAGGTGCATTTTGTTGCTCGCGCGTTATGAGCAAGTACGCGGGTATTAATATATTTAACGCATGATGTAACACGTGTGACGATTGTCACGCACTTTGTGAGTGAAATCGTTTGTACAATTATTCAATTATGTTCGATGGATTTTTTTTGGCCTTAGTTTAATCGGATGAGTTTGTGAGTTATGAAATTGGTAATTATTATTTTTCCATTGGTAGAAGTTAAAATGGATTAACGCATTTAATTTTTTTTCAATGGATTTGATGTGAGATAAGTTGTGGGTAATTTTTTTTATCAATCCGCAGTTGGATAACTGTGAATTTTGGTTCGGATGTTTGATGAAAGTAAATGTACAATATTATTTACCATGTTTCGGTCGAATGCTAGTCACGGGATTTTGAAAAATCGGTGTATTGGTCGAGCACATTAGAGTTAGGCCCTAACTGTTTCGCCTTCTTTTTTTTTATACGAACGTTTCTGGGGTCTTCCCATGTCGGTATTAAGTAGAGAGAAAAAAACGCTTCGTCGTCGTGGTCGTTGCCGCGGAGAGGGGAGATTCGTGCGAGTGCTCTCGGGCTCGCAGTGCACCGGAACTCCGTGGACCTAAGGGACGGAAACACCTTCTGCCCCAGCACCGGGACAATATTGAAGAAAAATGAGGAGAGCGACGTAAAAAAAATTTTTAAAAAAGGGAATGAAAAAAAAAAAATCCGTCGGCCTTACGGTAAATTCGCCCCGAGTGGCACAGTTTCTCCGGCGGGTCCGGAAGGTGCCCGCTATCGGAGGGGTGGAAGGAACGAGAAATATATATATACATAAAAAAAAAATGTCGAACCACGTTACTGCGATGAGAGCGGAATAAGAAAAAAAACGTTTAAAAAAACATTGAAATATACAGCTAGGTTGTCAGCTCGACGAGTGCGAGAGAATTCAACGTCGAGGGGGGTTGACTCGTCCTCCTAGATTCGAAAATATGTACAGTTTTCGATAAATTTCGTGGGATACGCTCACGCACCCTCGTTCGATTCGTGAGAATCTACGTTTTTTTACATAAAAAAATGAATCTCGTTTACTCCGTGCGATTTTACGGAAACAAAAAATTTGTTTCTACAATTTCGTGGGAATTCGTGGAGACCGCGACGACAAAACGGAACTAAATTTTTTTAAGAACGTAAAAAGCACGACCAACTGGATCTCTGATTCGAGATATCCCGAGAATGTTCATCAATCATCCATCGGTGAAATCTGATTCAGAAGAAAGAAAAAGCAACAGCATCAACAATTCTCCGAGTGACAAATTTTTTAACATTCAAATAAAATTCATCGGACTTAAAATAAATTTTCAACAACATTATTTCTATTATTTCAATATTATACAATTAACAATTCACGTGAATTAATTTTTTCATCTAACGCGTGTTTAATTGGCGTGAATAAAAAATTTTAAACCGGAATTATTTAGATTCAATAGACGAGATAATTTCTGTAGCCAATAACGAAATTTTACGGACAAGATAATTAGAAACTAATTTGAATGAACCGTAGATCCGAGGCAGGAATACAGTGGCGCTACGAATAGCTTCGGTCCAGAGGCGATCACTGTGATATATATAGCACTTGAAAGAAGGGAAAGGAGAGGCCGTTATAGTCCCGTGGGTCCGAGGGGCTCACTGGAGGCCCTCGCCCTTCCACTCTCGGGCCCTGGCAGCATCCCGCTCTCTCTCTCTCTCTCTCACTCTCTCTCAATTTTCTCCCTTGCGCTCCCCTCTCGCTTCATCTCGCCGCATCTCGTAGCTGTGCATCTCTCGCGCGCTGCGATCCCGCTCGTGATCCACGCTCGCGCGCGTCTTAGTCGCCCCTTCCGTAACCAGCAGATGGCTGGCCAAGGGGTAAGAAAAAAACGTGAAAGCACACGCACGCTCGGACGCAAGCAAGGAGGAGGAAAGAACGACGGTGTGGGGCTAAAGCCATGGGCCAGGGAGGAAGGGGGGAGGGGGCAATAAGAAGAAGAAGGGCAAAAAAAACGGCGGCAGAGGTTTATAAAAAGCGATTGAAAAAAAATGTAGGGATGGGGCCCGGGGGGCCGCGGGAGTGACGCTGTGCCCGCGGACCACGTGTGTTCTTCTACGCTTTTTCCGTCGCACTCTTCACAAATACGCGTGAGAGAGCGACGTTGGATGAAAAAAAAAAAAAAATCAAGAAAAGTTTCGAGACCGTATCGCGTTCGTTTTAGATGGAGGACCACTCTCGCGATCTTCACTCGATCGAATTTCTACCATTCATCGAATTTTTACCGTTCTCCACCTATTATTCGCCACTGATATCGGATCGCACACTCATACTTTTACACGTTTTACGGGTCTCTTCTTACACATTCGATCCAATCATTGCAGTCCTAGATTTTTGTTATTCAATTTTTTTTTCAATTTTTTTTAAATGTCGCGTTGCCGCTCTAGGCAACGATAATTATTTAACGCGATCAAAGGACCGTCACTAGCTCGTGATAATATTTATAATCTTTTCGCAGTGGGATAATTTTTATCCGATTTTTTTCTAGGTTATTTATAAATTGAAAAAATAATTTCATTCCATAGAAAAATTGGACAAATATTTTAGATCGTGAATTTTCTCGACATACTGTTGATTATTCAATTTTCCTTTCCACATACACGCTGTTTCGTAATCCGGAAGTAAGATATAATAACAACACTAATTATAATCACAAATCCGTGGCTGCCTCGGTACTTATATCCACAGTTGGATCTGTATTTCCTACTAAAATACAGATCTTCCCTCAGCTTCCGGCATTTATCGCGTAACTGTAAATACGACTGCTGTTCTCATCTACGATAATAATAACAACAATAACAATAATAACAATAACGATGATTATGATGATGATGATGATGACGAAGGCCCCTGCGGCTATCCCGGATCTCGGATGACCCGATGGGCAACGCACACAACCCAGGTAGTAAAATCGAAATCCTCAAAGCAAAAGAACGAGATTTAGAAAAAAAATACCCACGAAAGAATCATAAGACGAAGACTAAGGGAGCGAGAGAGGGATGAGAGAAAAAAAAACAGAAGATGCGAGGGAGGATATCGTTATAACGTTGCGCGAGCGCGCAGACCAGCTGACCAACCGTGGGAAGACCTGATCTACCTTCTTTTATCCTTCTTTCTACGCTCTTATTTTCACCCCCGCCCCCTTCTGTCCGCCAGTTTCGACCAGCGACCGTTGCCTCGAAGGGCGAGGAAAATTGTTTTAAAATAAATGAGAAAACCGCGTGAAGTCGGCCGGTATTGGGACAGGCGTCATCATCATCAGCGGCACTGGTGGAAAGCACACGACGAGCGAGAGAAAGAGAAAGAAAGAAAGATAGAAAGCAAGAGAAAGAGAGAAAGAGAAAAAGAGAGCTGAACACAGGTCCGGAATCAGCGTTTCCGGAAAGCCGTGAAATTAGAACCATTGTCTTTCTCTCCTCCTCGATGTCCCTTCTCTTCTCCTCCCCGCCCCGCCCCCCTTACCCCTATTCCCCCGTCCGGTCTTCCGCGTTCTCACATTAATATGCGGAACGATTAAGTCGTTTCCTCGCACCGAGGCGTTTCGCGCTCCTGCCACGAGCTACACCATCGTATCGTGCCGCAGTGAATGCGCCTGATCTGCTCCACTATTCCGTACGTATGCGTCGAGTCTACGTGTGTCATACAAGTACGGTTAAGCCTCGTTTGTCCTGTACAAGTATGCTTGTAAGTAATGTACACAGTGAAATCTTTCTAAGCGCGAAACTCGAGGCCCGTTAAGTCGTCGAGTATGGCTCACACGAAAATTTCTCGTCAACGTCCGTGTACACCCCATAACAGCGGTCTATATACTCTCTCCTCGGTGTATCTCGTCGTCATTAGCATTATCCTCCGAGCGGGGACCGAACTCGAGAGAAGCAAAACCATGCAGAGAGGAAGAGAGAGAGAGAGAGAGAGAGAGAGACCACGCGACTAACAGTCGGAGTGCACAGTAGAGTCGTGCATAGTCGTGGATAAAAGTCTCTCGGTTGAACCATACGTTCACCGGCCACCTATGTATATCCCTAACGTGTATGGGACGTTCCACGCTAAATCAACCGGACGGTAGTTTTTGCAGTCTCGGAATTTGAATCAGATATTTGGAAAAGCCCCTTTTCATTTATTTTAGTAATTTTTATTTTGGTTTGAACCTACGACAATCGGAAAATAGATTACGTTTTGATAATTCTAAAAAAATCCCCGAAATTCTACTGCATTTCAGATACCGTCCAACGTACGTTCGCGTCCTAATTTTTGGTCCATTTTCTATTCAAAATCTCCTTTCCACTCGAAATGAAGTGGGCAAAAAATTAATTACAATTTATTTTCCATAACTTTCACAAATAATCTTGCCTATTTTGTTGACAAAGAAGAATCTACGATAGATAAATCTAAAATAATTATAAAAAATTATATTTCATAAAAGGCATTAAAAAATTATTATTTTCATCAAGATTCTACCGAAGATATAAATATTTTCTTTTCGAGCCGCCATCAGTGATTCGAGGGAACGCGAGAATCTCTGCGGTGTCGGGTTAACACGGAGTCCCCCGTACGTGTGGATATCTCTATATCCTGGATGTTGCGCATCCGCGATGAGAGCCAATTAAAGAAATCAGGTCCGTCATATCGTCTCTCGGTCAAATAATTAACGGCTCGACGTGGGATTAGCCTGCACACGCCGCTCGTGCACTTGAGTGCGCCATTTGTGTGAATTATTTTGTTTTTATTTATTTCTTTTTCAATGGATTTTTTTCCCAGCCAGACAAGTGCCGACGATAGCGCATAGGCGGAGCGTGGACTGTATCAACGAGGCGCGGGTAGGGTACACGAACTCTCGCGTGAATTCCCATGATGGCGCGGAGATTGCGAAGCGAGGGATAAAAGCAAAATCCGAGGCTTTCGCGATGTTCGCAACGCGGCTATGCGCCGCCACGAAGAAACGACCGTAGGGAGGGCGAATGCATTTTTTTCTTGTGAACGCAAACGTGCGTTTAAAAATAGTGCTCTTCGCGCGGGGCAAGTCGCACACGGGCGCATACGCGCGAACGTACCCCGCTCCGTTCTCATCGTCAACTGGCCAGGGGTCAGTAACTTGGCGGAAATACGCGGAGACCCCACAGTAGGAGACCGGCTTCAAAAATAGCCGATGGAATCGGCTGCGAAAAAATATGTATGCGTGTATTTTTTTTGCGGGCTTGCAGCGGCATGCAGCCGTTTATGCTACGAGGGAGAAAAAGAGGGAGCGACTGAGAGAGAGAGAGAGAGAAGAGAGAAATTTTTTAAAGTTATTCGTGTTGATTCAAACTTGAAGGATTTCGAATTAAGAATGCAGATTTTCCTTACAATTGAGTTTTCGGCGATAACAGTTTTATAGATAATTAAAGTTTAAAAAAATTGATTGAAGAGAGGGCAACGAATAACAGAAATAGACAGAGAGAGACATAAACGGAAAAAATGTCATCCACGCCGACTCACAATCGGAAGATTTGGAATTAATATTTCAAATTATGCTTACCGTCAATTTTAATTAATGTCGAAGAGTAAATAAATACGAATGAGTTAGAAAAACCGAGAAGAAAAGAGAAATCAAAACAACAAATCAATTCCCGTTAACTCGAACTCAAAGAATTGGCAATCGATATCACATGTTTCTCACGATCGACTTTAAACGTTTCTATTCGGATGTTTGACAGAAAAAAAACCGAATAAAAAAACACTAGAGAGGGAGAGAGAAAATTTTTGTGAAGACAGAAATGCATTTGCAACGGGCCAAAGTTGGCCCTTAGCGAATAGTCGGATGCTGAACTAGTGTCTGAGGATCCGAGAGGCCGGGCACGATGGCTCATTCTCAGAGGCACGTTCTCGCGACTCAGTGAAAGTCTCTTCGTCGTCACCGTCATCATCATCGTCGTCGTCGTCGTCGTCGTCGTCGCTGCAGCAGAAGACCGACAGCAGGATAGATCTCCGGCGGTTAGGAGGATGGACTCGCGTTCTGCGGTAGACAAAGCTGCGAGGATCGAGCTCTTTTGCTCAACCACACAGTCGGAGAAATAACCGAGCTAAATGTGAGTCCAGTTCGAGGCGAGATGCGAGAACCAGACTCGTAATCTATTAAAATATCACGCGCTGTAATATTGTGTATAATTATTTCGCCGACGATAGAGTCTTCCCTCCGGTTGAAATTATTGATGATTCTACTATAATAGTTTCGGATGATAATATCTCCGCATCGCCGGGCTCTCCATGGGTTTATATCAGTCCAGGCCGTCTACGTTTATTCTTGCTGCTTCATTTTGTTTTCGCTCCGATTTGCTTATATTTCACCGTCCGGCTGTTGCTCTGTCCGTTATCATTTTTATTTTTATTCAGAACGCTTGCTCGAATGAACGAAATATGGATGAGGATTAATATTTATCGAGTGACATGGATTCGAGAGAAAATTAGTAACAGAAATTCAATTTTTAAATGGTTACCGAGACATTCCAGGGCGATGTGAGATACATACCGAGTAAAATATTAAAAACAGTGACACATATCGCAGGGCATAATAGAAGGCATCGACCAATCGAAAATACTGCCGAAAAATTAATTTTACTAATACTGATGATTTTTTTCTTCAACATGACCGACAAAATTACTATTATTTGGGAAAGAAACAATTTCTATCCTCAGAATAGGAATGCGAAATCAATTTCACTGACATAAATTAATTGTTCCCCCAATATGAGCAAGAAATTAATTTTACAACAACAAATAAGACAAAACGACGATCGAAAAATTGATTCTACCCATAAAAATGCTCTATTCACGAAAAAAAAAAAAAATAATGGACACAGCTACCCGTCTATGCTCTACTTTGAACGTCACCCGGACTCGTGCTCGCGACGAATTATGACGAAAGAAGAATAAAAAAACGAAAACGAAAAAAAAAAAAATCATCCACACAGCCCGAGTTATTTACGGTTAGCAAAGTTCCAAAACGATCGGTTATTTTCCCCGATGCGTTGTGTACAACCGATTTCCCAGGATACAATTTTTTCTATTATTCGTCCATGTTGCATGCGTTCGACCGCGTGTATGCGAGTGTCCGTGAGTTAGCGAACGGTTGCGTCGGTGTCTCGTCGATCGTCCGAATCCGCAGAGTCACGTAGTCGAAGATTTTTCACGGTTACCGATCAGCCCCCGATTTTTCGAACCGGCATTGTCGGAAACGTTTCGTGGCGGGACTACCCGGTTTCCCGGTTGTCATATTTGCTTATGATTGACGATTCGTCCGGGATACATAAAGAAACCCGAAAAGTGCTCGTTCAAACGTTCGACCGGTACGTCAATGACGAAGATATACAAACGCGACGCAACGTTTACGCATTTTGGAGCAATAACCGTGTTCAAAGTTTCTGCGTATGACTTTTTCGGACGTCGTTTATTCTCGGACCGACGAGAGCCAATGATGACGAACGCATTTCATTCATTCGCTGCGTTTCTGTATGTCCATATGTATTAATATATATATATATATATTTGTGTGTGTGCATGTTTGTGAGCAGGAACGAAAGTGCAACAGCGAGAACGACATTCCGGCAATCCTCTGTGATTATGACAATTCGAATTGCCCCGCGACGGACCGTCAGGCAAAGTGTGGATCACCGGTGCCTCCGCTAGACCATGCTTAAGCCTCGAAAATCGTTGAATGACCAGCCTACAACCATCAAAGGCAATCTTCATTTCCTTCCACCCTCTCGCCCTTTTAAAAAAACACACATCTGTCTTAAAATATTTTCCACCAAAAAAACCCCGGAAATCAGATCTCGTTTCGACCCCGTCAAAAGAAGAAAAAAAAATACTAGAGCGATAAATTAAGAGACGTAACGAGTCTCGGACAATCGGTCCAAATGGCGTTATCCTTACGCACCTACCATCCGGTAACCATGGATCAATCCCCCAAAACTAATCCACTCCGAGTGGATGGCGAGACGAAAAAAGAAAAAAAAACAGAAGAAAAAAATGAAAGCAAGAAGAAGAAAAAATGAGTCCATATCCGTTTCACAGGGTGGCAAAGAACTGGCGTTGGATTGAACGTCGTAAGAAAGAAAGAAAGAAAAAAAACGTCGACGGAAACGTCGACGTATCGTTGCGAGATAAATTTGAAGATTTTCTTTCCCTGTTGGGGTACGAAGGTTGGCGCGCGCACGTCCTACGACTAGTAGGCCCTAACGCTGTGGAAGGTAGGCTCGTGTTGGGGAAGAAGAGTGAGAGGGGGGGACCATCGTGGTCCTTCCTTCTGGGCATCCCTGGCCCAGTCAAACTCGGCGTAACGGGCCCTTCCACGTTCCTTCGTCTCTTGCATGCACCTCCGCAGTCGATCACCGTTCAAAATCGAAGTTCACACACACATATACATTCATACGTATACATACATGTTCCCAGGCCGGATACGAATAATCGCTCGACCACCGAATGGTCCGCGACCGGCTAATCGTTTTACGAGCCACCCGTAGAGGCCCCGTAGAACCTGCATCGCCGCTTGGGAAAGGACGTTGCACAGACGTTATAAAGAGGGATACGAAGTTTAAGAGGACAAACTCACATGCAAACACAACGTTCCAATGAAAGTACGTCAAGCTTGCGAAATTTTAGTTTACACAGCCGCATATAACAGTTCGTGGCCCCCGCGCCCGTATCAAAAGTTTAATTGAATTTTCGGCCGTAGCCGACCGCATAGAGATTGGGATCTACGGAAGATCTTTTCTCTCTCTTTCTCTCTCTTGCTGTCTCTCTTTCTCCCTCTTTTCCTCCATCTCCGTCTCCTTCCATCCCTCGGGTTATTCGAGTTGCGGCTTTATGCTTGCGCCGCACCGTCCGTGATCCCTTATTTCAGGATCTTCGCGTTATCCTCGGGCTTCTCTGTGATCTGACCCTCGACGCAACTTCGCCCGAAATGAGGAGAGAGGCTAGTTGGGTGTATAGAATTATTATCTTAGCTGGCCAGAAGCAAGAAACCGACAAAACATCCGCGCACAACAATCGGGTTTCCTTTCATAAAATTGTATATGGATACACTTTTTTCAGATGTTATATTATATTCCATATTATATTTATTTTTTACATCGAATTTATATTTCTATATTTCTGATAATTTTGTATTTTTTATGTTCGGTAAATTTATTTGTATTTCATTCAATTGTGATTCGTTGTAATTTTAATTGATAAAGTTGTTATCGATGATGGAATTGATCTGTACATTGATCGATGGATCTTGTTACGAAAAATGCATATTATCAAAAAATGGAATCTCAACTGCACGTAATTATTTACCAATTTTGGGATATATATTCAATTTCAGTTCGAACCACGGATAGGTGCAACATAGTTGTAACGAAATATTTATGCATATCGATCGGTGCCACAGCCTCGACCTTCTTTCGTCACGCCGGAAACGCAACGCAACGCAATACAAACGATTAATTTGCATAATTGCGCTAACCACGGTTTCGAAAAAGAAAAAAAGGAAAGAAAAATAAACGAACTACAGCGATCATCGAGTATGCGTTTTGTAAAGCCTCGCGGCTATGAGGGTCAGATCGAATTTATCTTACCGGCCCTCACCTGTCCCATAGGATGCGGGTGCGCGTACTGTTAAGCACACCACAATTCTTTTACACGTGTTTTCTAGCGTCCGTGTGGGGCTACTGACCAACTATACAGTCTCGCAACTGAAAGGAATACGAAATAAAAAAAATCTTTCAAAAACGAAGAAAAAAAAAAGATTTTTCCAGCAATAAACAAAATTGCAAACAATTAATTTCAATCGAACATCCTCTGGAAACTATTTTTATCCGAATCAACAACACACTTATCAATTCTGATAGAAACCCTTTGATTGTATCCCGTTCAATCTGCTTTGCTAGCAGAAAAAATTGTTATTCATGTGAAAAAAAATCTCTGCTACATTTTTTTTGTATTCTACGAAAATAAAATAAAAAAATGCCAGAAACAATTCCCGATGTCTCGAGTGTAAAAAAATTTCGATCCTTCGATTCAGGACCACGTCTCAAGTTGGCAAATGTCACGAGGATCAATCATCAGAATCGTCACTGCATCTCCATCGCGCTTCTCCGGAGCTAAATAAACAAAATCTCGAAAAATAAAAATAAACATAGCAACTCACTTCGTAGCTGCGCAACGTGCATTTCACGCTGCGCTCATTCCTATCAGAAAATTGAATCGTGCTGGCCGGTTGGCTCGTCTTCGTTCAACGGCCCGTCGCTACACGTACGCATAAGTAATATATACATATGTATCTTAAAATATTATTTTCTCCATCGAGGTGAACAATGAGACGAGTCGAGCCCGCATGTCGAAGCGAACCGCGAGGTCTCCAACCGAGTCCAACTAGAAAAGTACGAACAATTGCGATAGCTTATGTCCGTCGTTGGTCAGATCGCGGTTGCGACGTCAACAACGACGACGACAACGACGACGACGAACAAACGTAGGGAAACAAACCCGTCATCGGACGAACAAGAACGGCGTTGCGTCACGAAAACCGTCAAACCAGACGTTACAACCACGTCTCCGTGTGTCCGGACAACCCGAAGATACGTTCCGGGATGTAGCTTCGGTATTCAACGTTTTGTGGTATATTAAAAGAAGCACGGGCCGGGCCTCTCGTACCTTCGTTACGAAGCGTGCCCGATAGCCCGACAATAGCGCGGGGTAGGCGAGGGGAAGAGCAAAGGGGATCGGGAAAGACAGACACATGTCAAGACAATGGTGACACACAGGTGCTAGCTTCGGCATTACATAGCCCAGTTTTCCTTCGCTGCGGTGTCTTCGTTTAACCTTCTTCGTCGTATCGTCGCACACGTACTCCTTTTGCCTTTCGTCCCGACTGTGTCAGTCGCACTTGAAAAAAAAATTAAAAAAAGAGAAGAAAAAAAAATGTACACCGTCGGTCCGTGGTTGGGTAATCATCCGAGCGTTCAATTGTTGAAATTTTCATTATTAGGAGTTATTATTGTGTCGTTCGTTATCGTCGTTTATTCTCGCGAACGAGGGATTTGTTTCGGTTTTTGTCGTTAGTGGTGATTGGGGGGGGGGGGGGGGGGGTGTGTGGAAAATAGGTGAATAATATGTATATATTATATATTTCGTTGAGTTTATTTGTCAGTCGTTGATATCGCGGGGGAGGCGAGAAATTATGAGAGATGAACGTGCGCGAGGTTCGAATGAGTAACGAATTAAAAGACGTTTGTCCAGAGTGTTGCGACACGGGGGACAAACATGAAGATCCGGGACAAAAGGTATTTGTTTTTTTTTTAACGTTTTTTTTTTCTTTTGGTCCGTCGCCGAAAACGAATGGGTGACGATGCGGTCGACGTGGAGTGCAAACACATCCAGCTGAATATATGACTCCATATAACTGCGTACGTGTGTATATATATATATGCAAGTACGGTAACTTGTCGTATAATATAAAATACACGGTTTGGGGGCGAGGTGGGGATGCGGACGCCTACGCGATACCATCCAAAGTCTTCTCGGTCGTCGATAATGCTCCCGTCCGCACGTGGTGCATCACGGGAAGGAACCGAGAAACGCGGAGGCGGAGGGCGAGCGAGTGAGAGAGATCCCGACGGGATGTAAATCGTTCGAAATATCAATCTTCGTCTTCTTTTTTTTTTCTTATAGCGACTGCTGGTGTACGAGTACCCGGAAAGCGATGGGCAGAGTCTCGGCGATGGTGAGCGACCGCGAACGACTTTGCGCCAAGTTTTCGCGGGCACATTGCGGGCCGATGCCACGCGCGAGAGAGAGGAAGAGGAAGTGGAGCTTAAAGAGAAATGCGAAGAGACGCGACAATCACAAGATGTTTGCAGATTGATAAAGAGCCCAGCGTTTTATTCAATTTTTCTCCAGTAAATCGCGTTTTTGGAGTCGATGAACATTTGCGAATTTTTGAATAAATTGATTTATGGTTTCGAGACCGATAGATTCGAATTTGTTGACTATTTTTTTTTTGACGTCTAAGAATAGAAATACATTCGAAAGAGAAATTGTTGTAGCTGTTTCGCCGGTTCGACTGATTTGTATTTTCTCTTATTAAGCAAATTTTATTCTGAAGCTCAAACGGTTACTGAGACGATGACAACAAAACCATATTGGAAATTGTATGAAAAAAAATTCATAACTATTTTGCGTGACCCACAAAACCGATGAATTTTTTTTTTAACCCTGCAAAATGGCCGGAAACGTTATAATTTCTTCCACGCCTGACCGTACGAAAACCACAATAAAAAAAACAACAATAACGTCGACAATCAAGATAAAATAAGAAAACAACAACAACAATAACGAATAAATAAAAAGTTGTTAAACGACGAAGCACATAGCCCGTAAGACGAAAGAAGAACGAAGTGGGTGAAGTAACCGCGAGATGAACGAATTCCTTCGTGATCGTCTCCGTCGTCGTTTTTTTTCCAATATTTTTTTCTTCTTCCTCTTATTCTTTTTTTTAAACGGGCGTGTAGACGTCGCGTCGATAGGCGAGTGTCACGGATATGAGGGAAGGCTCGTGGAGGCGGGAAGGCGTCTCTCTCGTTGCTTGCATACAGTATGTGAACTGTAAAAGAGTATCGTAAGACCCGTGTAGGGGCCAGAAGAAGCACGGGGGGGGGGGGGGGGAGGCAGAAGCGTAGCAAAGCCTCGGAACGAGAAGAAGACGAGAATAATGGAGTGAGGAAGAAAGCGAGAGCGAGAGAGATAAAAAGAGAGAGAGAGAGAGAGAGAAGGTGGAGGGCGAACCAGACAAAAATGACAATCATCGTCATTTTAATAATATGCAAAGGTATATAGAGTCGACTTCCACGGCCGGGCAAGTGTGGCCACAATGGCGTTATATAATGACAAAGACATGCCGGGGTCTCTCGGTGCTCGCGGGGCGCTGCTCCACTCGCTCGGTCGCGAGTTGCGGGGCCTGGTACCTTTCGCCTCGACAAAAGGCGCGGCGGCGCTCGCGCGGTCTGTGTAGGGTCATCCTACCGGACCGGAACATGTTTTGTCCGGCAGCCACGACCAAGAAGAGACGACGATGCTATACGAATCGACCGAACGACCCGACGACGACGAACCCGAGAGACACGAGATGACTGCCGCTATTCCCGATAATGTTACCGGCACGGTGCGGGGGCGGTGTCTCGTATTTCCATTTTTTTTTTTTTCGCTTTTTAATGTTTCGTTTCTTAAACACAACTGTCAAAATATGAGGAGTCGAGAGTCATCCGCGTTGTTGAAGATCTGTGAATGAAATCCAACGCAGCGGGAGAGAGGAGTCAAGGAGTTATGAAATTGATACACTTTGTAGGTGTGGGGGGTTTTTTTTTATGCGTGCGTACGTGCGGGGTTCGTGTGTGTCAACGGTTGGGTACAATATTTTGAAGGAGATTAGTGACTGATGGAATTTGGGTTGATTTTTATCAATATCGCTTTTATGATGAAAATGTTGTTCGGCGAGTTTTGATTGGGATGACGGATAATAATCGACAGATTTTTATTGAACCCGTCGCGGAAACAATATTGATAAAAATTCATTTGGGTTCAAAGGATGGCCGATTGATCTGTATTGTCATTAAAATATTAAATATTATGATGCCATAATTATACTTTCATATAATATAATTATTTCATGATGCAGGATGATTAAAGAATATTATAATATAATTATTCTATGATTATATCATCATCACCATCATCGTCACGATGTATTCGATGGTGGTCATTATTTAATTATCATCATGATATTTTTCAATAATCCCAAAACGACCAACATTATACCAAAACTTTCATCTCACTTTCACGCCTCGTTTATACATAATCTGCCGTAAAGTATATCGAATGCTCCCAAAGATAAATATTCTAATTGAAATTAAATAAAAACTGTATCACATTTTCTGCAATGTTTTCTCGATATCGAACATCGCGTTACATAGGTCTTACGATTGAAAACGTTGATGTATCATACATAGGTAACAAGATTCACACCCAACAGGATCGGAATGCGTATACCGAAGTTGCGCATACAAACCGCGCGCGCAAGCCGCGCGTTCACGTTTCAAAACCCACGTGAGTCCGAGTCTCTCTCGCGGCGCGCGCGCTCGGACCGTTCGCAACTGCGGCAGAGTTTGCATCTCGAGTCTATGCGAAAGTCGTGTTTTTTTCAATTCATTCCGTTGCAACGGAATAATACAACGTTACACGGAATTACCTGTGCGTACATGTGTGTGTGCGATGCACATGCGAGGCGCGATAGTGTTCGTCGGCTACGTAGCGCTGCTGTGTTGTTCTTCGTGTTACAGCTTTCGTAGACTTTCGTCGGCCTTGTCTCGTCTCTTCTTTGACTTTTACAAGAATCTCTTTGCCTCTCACGAACCTCGAGTCCTTCGTCCGGTCGATTCTACGATTCCTTGTCCAAGCAGCGGATAGTCCGACACCGCGAGAGATATTTCCGCCAACGTTTCGAACCGATGAAACATCGAACCAGTTCGTAACGCTGAAGCTAGGGAGCTGGGGGGGTTTTTCACTCCGGAGAAAAATGTATGAACAACTTACGTCATCAAAAAGATGTGAATATGATTTATGGTGTTTCGTATCTTATCGTATTATCCAGGGGTCCGCCAATTATGGCCTCGCGGGCCACTCGAGCTACCTGGCCCGCTGAGCCTTAAAATTTTACGATCCGGCCCTTTGTAAGAAGAAAAAATTTACCGACCGCTGGTACAATCTATGGGCCCAAGATTTTACAGCTTCTCTAGAAATGATTTCAGCACCGATAATTTTTTCCGACTTTTATTTAAACATTTTTTTCGCGGATTTATCGTGTAAGCGCCTACAACGTCCAGAGCGCCGCCTCGCGGTGGCGTCTCTAACTCGTAGCGTCTTACTAGGGGTCGCTCTGTTCCGTTTGGTTGCGCTCCTCGCTCTGTCGGCGCTTTTCTGTGAAATCAATTCGGCATCGATAATATTTTTGCTGATTAATCGGTATTCATAGTGTACTCGTCGATCGTCGACCGACGCCCCCTCGCGGTGGCGTCTCTAACTCCTCCAGCCTCTCGCTAGGGGACGCTCTGTTCCGTCTGCCCTCGCTACTTGCTCCGCCGTCTCTTCTCTCGAATCGTAGAAAGAAGGCGAGGACGACGTGACAACGTCTGACTCTTGTATTCGTCGTTCTCGAATACAAACGGACCACGATGATCTTTCACGATCGATCGTTGTAACGAATACACATATATACCGAAGACGCGAACGAGTAGGTCTCGTTAACTGCATTATACCTTAAGGACTCGTACGAGAATCGACTATCCACCGGTGCTGCCGGTGCTCCCGGGCGAACAGCATCCCGACAGCAGCACAATCCAGTGGGCAAAACTGTTACGTGGATCAGTGAACTTTTAGCTCACCGCATAAACGTCAATAAAATTCTATGGCATCCCATCGTGTTAGGCACACACATTGTGAACGATGCGATGGGAATGTTATTTTCCAATGGCTCAACTGCGCATACACGACGAGTTCTCGATGGGTAAACGAAGCAAATTATCATGATAGCATTTTTGATGATCGATCCGAATCAATTGCCAACGGTTTGATTCGCTCGGGCTTCCATATATATATGTATACACATATATATTTATTTCATGTACGATTTTGTTATCCTCAATATAGTTGCGTGAGCTCGCGCGGCTCGGAGTCGACGAGAGACGCGGCGAGCGTTACAGGCATCGAAGAAAAAATGTTTTTTGGACAATAGCTTTCCGACCGGCGGGGAGACATTTAAATGTATGTATTCATACGCTTCGCTGTATCGCTTTGACGAGAGGTGTGGTCAAAATTATTCAAACTGACCCGGACACTTTTTCTTTCGTTTTTTTTTGTTTCGTTATTCTTTTCTCCTCTTTCTTTCGTCTCCTATATATACTCCGTCGTCTCGTTCGCTGTCGCTCGGCCGAGACACTTTCTAGCCCCGCAACGAAGGAACAAGCGCCCGCGCTGCACCCACGTAATTCTTTTTAATATTCCGTACGACGATCGTTCTTCTTTCTCTTTCTCTCTCGTTTTTTTTAATCTCTCGCTCTCGCTCTCTCTCTCCGTCCATCCGCGTTGCTTTGGAAACTTTTCGAGGCTCGGTCGTATCCGCGCGGCGCGACGGATCCTTCCGATAATTCGCATCTCTTCCCGCATCTAAATTATCATCACTCCGTTCCTCACAAACGAATTTTTTTTTCTTTACAACCCCGTAATCTTCGAATTAACATTTATGAGTATTGAAATTCGACTTTCAACGCTGTACTGAATCTACGCGGTTCAGCGATGATTGAATCGGGAATTCGGCTCGTCGTAGAATTTAATCGTTTAATAAATTTGTGTCGATTTGTCTCAATCAAATCAATAACGTTGATAAACAATTTTTATTTTTTTGCCCCTGATATCTCGTCTCCATTTTTCGTTTATAATCAAGACCTATTCCAATTTTTCGACGAAAATGCAATGTTAGAATAATTCCGAAGTACGATAAAAAAAAAACATTTCAATAAACACGCACAAAGTGAATTGCAAGCTGAGTCACGCAAAGATTTCCACACGTGACAAACGTTGTTTTTCTTCTTCGCATTGTTTTTTTTTGTTGCTCATGATGCGATTTTGGAAGAACGGGGAAAAATGCGGTTACGGTTGATACGACTGTGGTTCACGTAGAAGAATGGATGGGCACCGGCCACCCAGAAAAATGCTTTATTTTCTTCTTTTCTTCCGGCAACTGCCGATATAATAGCAGTGCGGTCGAACCACGTAAACAGGGTGTCGCAGGCCACTGGTCGAGCAACGAAGAACGAGAGAAAGAGGAAGCCGTAGTCTGTATGCCGAGGCATGTTCTCGACCATGCCGCCTATGACATATGGGTGGCGCAAAAACCACCGATACTGATTGATCGGCCACGCTTAACCACCCCAACGCGACAGCTACGTTCCCATCCTCCTCTCTCTCTCTCTCTTCTTCTCTCGCACTCTCCCTCCCTCTCGGGGTCATCGATATCTTCAATTCCTCACAATAAAATACCCACAGACTCACACAATACACTAACACACATCCTCTTCCACCGCTATTTATCGCCACATTGGACCAAAAAAGTATTAAAAAACAACAACAAAAAAAAATTATATTCATAGCTTACGAGTAACCGTGAGTAATCCCCATGAATTTATTATTCCAACGAGCCTATCTTACCCGTCGAGTCTTGAATCCGTGCGGGGGATCGAGGGGAAAAGAGAGCCCTCGTTAGCGAAAATATTTTTCCGCGGCTCGTACGGCTCAACGAAACCCCCGCCGACGAAGGTTCACTCGTGAATGGCCGATAAATTAACCGTTATCATTTAAATACATCTTTCGATTAATAACCTCGGGGTCGGTGGATGAATGTAAGCCGCGAGTGACCCGAGCCTCGACCCAGCTTCTGTCAATTCCGTACCATTTCCACCGCTGCATATACCTGGACGGCACCAGCCGCTCTCTTTCTTCCTCTCTCTCACTCTTTCTCTATTTCTATGGATTACGGTCGTCCTTCTCGCTCTCGTTCGCCCGCCGATGGACTTCTTCCCTCGTTGCGGTTCGTATGGCTACGAAGATGTTCGCACGATCGAGTCGAGCGACGAGCGACGTTGCATCCGCACGAACTATTCCGCAAGGTATCAATATATATATATATATAGTTATTTAGATATATATATATATTTCTATATGTAGGGCCTCTACCAGCACCGGCGCATAGACTCGACCCGGTAGTCGTAGGTGGACGCGGTCCACTCATCGCCTCTCTTGACTCTCTCGACTTCCAATTGCCCCCCACCCCCCCCCCCCCTCCGCCGGTGCTCCGTTGTGTCCGTTCTCCTTCCACGTTTTTTACGCTCGTCGACGTCTCTCGACCGGGAACCGCGATACCGTTCGATAGTTCGAAACGTGGTTCAACACCGGTAGCCGCAATTAAAGTTACCTCTACGATCCCTCACGGACATCCTTGGGGGCAACAACTTTCGGTCTTTGAATCACGTTCCGTTGTATAGACAGCTGTAACGTGGACTTGACGTTTGAGAAAATTTATTTGTTTACATTTTGTTCGATCGAAAAATCGATGATTTTTTTCTTTCGATCGTTCGTTCTGCAGCAATACTTTCGATCTCAGCGTGGCGTTTTTTCGATTTGGAGTTTTGTGGGGTAGATTCGAGAAAAAGTTTATTCGACAGAATTAATGTGTAATTGTTTTTTTATTTTTATTTTAATTCGCTTGATCCAATTTTGGATATTTTTGATTGTCTAGATATGTCAAATTATCCTTATTCTGGATTCGGAGTTTATTGACAACACTGACAAACCGAAGATTCCGTTTTGTAAAAAATATTCTGTGCAGGAAAACGTTTACGAAAGTTTTATGAACAATAACGAATATAACTTTTCCTCGCCGGTGTTTTAATAGAACGAATTAAAAGCAAAAAAAAAAAGTACTGTTGAACCTTGTCGAGCCCCTCACTCATCGCACCTCCGACCCTACTTCGATAACAGCGTGGCCCTGATCACGCCGATAAACCAATTAATCATTATCCCTTCCCCGCGAGAAATTACTCACGTAAATAAAACGATATTGTCGTAATATCCGCGTTTAGTTGCCACGAAACACTTAGGAGGTCGGGATAAATGCAACGGAGGTCTGTGTTCCGTATCGATAATAATTTATTCGGTATCGCGTCCCATCCATTTCGCATATTTTCGTATTTGATAGCGGCCGAGGTCCGACGCCGCCGCGTCGACCGGGTCGCGCGGCGCGAGGCTCCGTAAGAGCCTTCGATACGTATAGACCGTGTATAAGCGCATATATATGAGGTATTCCACGGCAAGTCGGACGGTCGAAACCCTGACCCCGGCTGATATGGTCCATGATTTTTGGTTGGATTTTATCGACCCCAAAAATTTATCTGATTTTGTCCAGAATTTTCGGATCCTCTTTCAATCCGTAAAAAATGAAAGACTACCCTGCGATAAGGGAAAGTTTATTTCGGGATTATTGTTAATTTTTATTTCTATTTGTGATTCCTGTAGGTCAACAAATAAAGTTTGCCTAAATTTTAGATTGGAATTGTCATTGCAATTATCATTTTTTATTAGATAAAAATGTGGATTTTTTACAATCTATTTTTGTGTTCCATGTATAAATATTTATTTCTTATCGATCAATAAAAATAGTATTATCAACAATGATAATAATAGTTAAAGAAATAATAATGTTACTGATTTTGTTACGGGTTTGAATAATTCATAATATTTTTTATACTAAAAAAAGGGATAGCTGCTAGAAAGATCTCTCTCTGAAATTCTGGCAATCTACGTTATCTTGAGAACCAGAGTCACAAACAAAAAATTAAAAACGTTCAATCATGTCAAAGTATACTTTTCCTTATTTGAGGGTAGTTTCTACACTCTTCAAAGGATCATAGAGCGTTTAAAAAATGCTGAAAAAAATCAAGAACGATTTAGGGGTTGAATGAAATCCAAAAAAAAAAAAAAAAAAAAACATGTTCCCAATCGCGAGGGATTCAGGACTTTAACGGCCCGATTTGCCGTGGAATAGCTCATGCATAAAACCGAGCGCGAGCATTTGCGGAGAGTTTCGCACGATCGTGAAGCCGGGCCACGTTCGTCACGACCTGTAAGGCTTCAACGGATCGAGTGTACCCACGCGGGGCACAAACGCTACGTAGCTCGCTCGCTCGCTCGCTCACTCGCGCGATTCGCTCGCTCGCTCGTTCGCGCCGCGTTCTACTCGCCAGTCTCCTCTCACGGTAGTTGTAGGTGGACGTCGTCCAGTCTGCGGCGCTCGGCATCGCTATGGCGCAAAGCGCATAAGCGCCACGGTGAGCATTTTCCCTTTTCCTCCCACACCTCTCGCGCTCGCTCCGTTGCGGCTCTCTCGCTCTTTATCGCGAGCTCGTTTCATGTGCAGTTGCGATACCGGCGAGCTATCGGTGCTCTTGCTGCTGGTGGTGGTACGTCGGTGGTCGTGGTGCTGCCTCAGGAGCCGAAAGTTCATAGGTACGGTTAACCGGGACGCGTACAACGATCGCCTCGACCAAGGGGCTCGTCTCCTCGGCCGCTTAGGTAGCGGATCTGGCTCTTCTGCTTCTCGGGTCGAAGTTGGAGCCGACCGGAGAGTCACACGTACGGAAACACAACGGACCCGGCATCGACGAACAAACGGCGAAATTTTCAACGTCGCTTATGATTACCGATAATCGGGTCGATTATAATCGAACCGCGGGAAATTTAATTATTTTTGTGTGACGCCTTTTTATTTCAATCGTGGTTTTTTATTTGATATAAGTGGGAATTTCTTTGGTTGGCGGAATTTATTTGTTATTTTGAGATTTTTATGACGGAATAACGTTGATTAGAGCGCAGAACGAACGCTCCACAGAAGTCGAAAAAATTACTAATCTTATATAAATATGTGAGTTGAAATATCTGAGAAAATGATGGGAGAATAGTTCCAAGGATGATGATAAGTTTTACATTCCTATCCCAGCATTCTGGTTTTAAGGAACCACAAATATTCATCTCCCTCCCAATATCGAAAACCAAAATTAACTTAATTTAACCATAACCATGCTGTAAACATTTTTTATTATGTTACTTGAACGTCGAAAGATCTTCGAATATAACAAAAAATATTAACTTCGAGTGTGTAAATGAGTTCAACATTCACACCTCAGAATTTTTATCTCGACGCTCAAAAAGTCTCCAACCTTTGCCAGTCACGGGCGAATGGAAATTCAACAAAAATGTATTTTAAATACTTTCATTATCAAACTATGATGAATTATAATTGCAATTGAATATTATAATTAAATGTAAAACAATAATTCATCCGAGATATTTATTATCGTTGCACTAATGTGAAAATTTTCGATTGTTACATGATAATTAATTCTAGTTATTCATTTGGAAAAGTATTTAAAATACATTTTCATTGAATAAAAGCTCTGCTGCCATTATCGAAATAAATATTATAAATATAAGTAAATATATAAAGACCGTTAGAAGAAAAAACCAGTAAGGAGGTCGATAAGCGATGAGGGTGCTGCTAATCAAACCTTCGCCCTACGCGAAGCATCGAAATAAATCAACGAAAATCGATTCCCACATCGAAAAATCATCGTATCTACTTCGCTCTCCGCAACTTTCTCCGTCTCCGGGACGGAATCCCGCAGTCCGCCGGGAGTCTGATTATCGAAGTTAGACACGGAGAGGACGATTTCGCGGCGGTCGAGAGAAGAGCATCGCAGCTATGCAGACGATGCTCGTCGTCGACGGACCCCCGCGGACCCCCGGCTCCGCGCTACGAGCGGATTTAATCCCGCGAGCACACCGGGCTCGCGATTTAAAAGACACAGCGACACAACACACGACCCGCTCTGCTCGTGAGGCTGCTGCTGCGCTCGCCCGGTTCCTCGATATATAGGGCAACCGTAGTCTCACGGTTTCCGCGAGCTATTCATCTGCATGATACAGCCGCGAGAAGCCGCCGATGCTGGCCCTGCCGCTGACGCGCTAGACGATCGCGCGTACACTCATAGAGTCCTGTACTTACTCTTACACACCGTTACGATGTATATATGCATATGATATATGTATATGACGATGTATATGTATACGGGGAGAAACGTCCCAAATCGCCTGATTGAAACCCACCTACACCCGATCTGGTTGATGATTCTTTTTTTAGTATATTCTGGATCCTACGATCTGACGGATTTTTTTTTTTCGATTTTTTTTGCCCTCCCTTCGGTTTCCCTCGGAACATTTTTTTTGTTCGAGATCTAACTGGTGTTGTTCCAATTTTGAATGGGATACATTTTTTTCCCGGATACTGTATCGGGATTTTTTCCGTAAAATTGGAGTGTCAGTCATGTTCCTAATTTTTTTTCTTTTGAAGTCACGAGAAAACTCGAATAAAAAGAAAATCATTAGGAACACGATCGATTCTCTAATTTTATGACATAAATCGGAAGTTTCATCTAATTCAAAATTGGCACAATAACAGTTAACTTTTAAAAAAAATGGGCGGTGGGGGGGGGGAGCGGTAGAAATTTTTTAAAAGATCATGGAATCCGTAGAATCCAAAAGATACTAAAAGAAAACCATCGACCTCATCGAAGGATAGAAGGGTTCCAATCAGGTGATATGGAACGTTTCTCCCCATATATATCGTATATACAACACACATGATTCAGATACATGATTTACGTGTATCGTGTGTATTGTATGTGTGTATGTGTGTATGTGTGTTAGTGTGTGAGTTTATGTACTCGACTTTTTATCGCTTAGTTTCGTCGGCGACACAACAACCGACAGGCTCGTGGCGGTGTTTGCTTCTCGATAGCCACACGGATCCATCCGAGAGCCACCATCCATCGGTCTCGAGCATATACGTACATATATTTGCCCGTGTGGCTATGAAAACCGCTGCTTTCCATTAGATTTATTAGAATAATTATTAACGAGCCGTTGTGCCATACGTAGCTGCATTCCATATCCCATCGTCTATCAGAGACGATACGGAGATTCGATCGAAGAGTGAGTGCACGAAACCTTTCGACGGGGAATAAAAACAGACGTTTGTCAATTTTAGAGAGAAAGAGTCAGAGAGAGAGATAGTTGTTTCCGTATTATTTAATTCTGTAGCAGAAACATCAATCTTCCGAAAGCAAAAGAGACTAAACGCAATAATAATAATAATAAGAATAAAATTGATAATAATAATAATAATAATAAACATAATAATAATAATATTTATAGATTTGCAAATTATCTTAGCGAATCAATGTATATTTCGCTGCCGATTAAAATTCGATACTCCTAGCATTTGGTCTGGCATTTAACTCTAAATCACAAATTTTCGAATTTTTTATTCGCATACATTTTTAATCTCAAACTTACTATGAAGCTTCCAGAAACAACAATTTCAATAATATATAGATGAATTATTGTGCGATTAAACAATTCAATCTGGCGTCGCGCCAATTGAAATGTATGAATAGAATATCGGTATAAAAAAAATTCCTTCAAAAACTGTTACGTCGTGACAAAAGAAGCGGTATATTTCTAATTTCCGCGTGAGGACGTTCCAAGGCGAGATTTCCGGGGAAAAGTTAGAGCGGCAGCGCGATGATGATGGAGCCGGCACACCGACGAGAGAACAAGTCTCTCGGTTTTGTAGCAAAACCGCGTCGACGCAGAGAAATAAATATGATAGAAGCAGGAAGCGCAAAACTCGCGGAGCCTCGCCTGTCCGGGCTGTGTATACACGCGGCGAGTCCAAAGCGCGGGGGTGGCCCGTAGGCAGCGGTGGGGAGGGGGGTGAGGTGGAGGACGGTAGATCGAGTCGCGGAAAGAAGCTCGAGACTGTACGGAGAGAAGAGAAAAATTCGTCGGAGCACATTACGCGAAATCACAATGTTTAATGAAAATCGCCGCGAGTCCGAGTTACCCGAATCCGCGTAGCTTTGAATCCTCGAGATCGGTGGGTGGCAGGGAAGAGGGGGAGGGAAGGATGGGACCGGCAAAGCCGAGTCCGAAGCGGTCGAGAGCGCGATTATACATATATAACGTCGGTTTCGCATCGTGTAACCGTGCCTCGCTAAATCGTGACGCGGCGAAGTGGTATTCAGATTGCGCTCTTAGCGGTTTTACCGCGATTTGTTTTTTTTTTTTTTTTTTTCATTCCTTTTTGCGTTTGTTTTTCCTTTTTTCTCGTCGTTTTTCTTTGCACTCGCGTTGTGTGCGCGCGTCGGGTTGACTAGGCGGTCAGAACGGAGAGCGAGCGCGCTTCCACGAGCCGACAAAAGCCCGGTAGGATTTCTTGTAAATCTCTCGCGTCTCAGTGCCGAGCGTGCAATGGTCAGAACGATTTGCAGCTTCATCTTCTTCCCCGCCCCTTCTCTATTAACACGTCCTTTGTCCATCGATGTTGGAATTGGACGACGAAACTTGTTATCGCGTTGACAAACGCGATGCAAGGAAAAAGGATAAATAAAAAAAAGATTTAAAATAAATAAATAGATGAATAAGATAAAATGAATTACAACAAGCAATTGATCGACAAAACGTCATAATTATTTGTTATTATTTTCACAGTCCCTAAAAAAATTAAAAACAATAAAATATTCTGTCGAACATTTTTAAATCTATAATCTTCTTTTCTTCCGCAATAATAATAATAATAATAATAATAATAATAATATTAATAATAATAATAATAATAATAATGAAAATAATAATAATGCAATAATTAATATTATTATTCAATTCCAGCGATTGTAATGATTGAATTTAACAATGATATAATTAATGTGAATAGTATAATAACGATAGTTATCCAATCTCACACTATATCACGGAAATAATCATCATCATTATTATTCTTGACGCGATCGACTATGTAAAATTAAATTTGTCGAGAACATTAAGCAACTTTTCGTGCCAAATTTACATCCCGTCTCTCGATCCATCATTCAGCGTCTAGAGCGGCTGATCGATAGGAGGTCGGCATGGGGGGGGGGGGGGGGGGGGCGTGCGTCGTTACGAAGAGTCGAAGACCGGGGCGAAATTTTATCGTAATTATTATTCGGTGGTACCTACGTTTCGTCGTTGCTGCGAATTTTGCTGGATAAGAGAGCCGTGCGAATCTCGGCGTCTACGCGTGCATACTACCGCGGAAAGATCGGTATCACAATACGGATGTATCGTACGTCACGCGCCTTCTACTCGCCTGAGAATGTCGGCAGACCCCGTACGTTACACCTATGGTTTATGTACACACTTTTGATACCCACGTTTGTGTGGAATAACGTATGGGTGTCTTGGGTCGGTGATCCATGCAAGCGCGTGAATATGTTTTTTTTCTTCCCATTCCGTTTTATACAATGTACACAACAATATATAGAATATATAGAATAGATAAAATAAATAAAATAAATAAAATAAATAAAATAAATAAAATAAATAAAATAAATAAAATAAATAAAATAAATAAAATAAATAAAATAAATAAAATAAATAAAATAAATAAAATAAATAAAATAAATAAAATAAATAAAATAAATAAAATAAATAAAATAAATAAAATAAATAAAATAAATAAAATAAATAAAATAAATAAAATAAATAAAATAAATAAAATAAATAAAATAAATAAAATAAATAAAATAAATAAAATAAATAAAATAAATAAAATAAATAAAATAAATAAAATAAATAAAATAAATAAAATAAATAAAATAAATAAAATAAATAAAATAAATAAAATAAATAAAATAAATAAAATAAATAAAATAAATAAAATAAATAAAATAAATAAAATAAATAAAATAAATAAAATAAATAAAATAAATAAAATAAATAAAATAAATAAAATAAATAAAATAAATAAAATAAATAAAATAAATAAAATAAATAAAATAAATAAAATAAATAAAATAAATAAAATAAATAAAATAAATAAAATAAATAAAATAAATAAAATAAATAAAATAAATAAAATAAATAAAATAAATAAAATAAATAAAATAAATAAAATAAATAAAATAAATAAAATAAATAAAATAAATAAAATAAATAAAATAAATAAAATAAATAAAATAAATAAAATAAATAAAATAAATAAAATAAATAAAATAAATAAAATAAATAAAATAAATAAAATAAATAAAATAAATAAAATAAATAAAATAAATAAAATAAATAAAATAAATAAAATAAATAAAATAAATAAAATAAATAAAATAAATAAAATAAATAAAATAAATAAAATAAATAAAATAAATAAAATAAATAAAATAAATAAAATAAATAAAATAAATAAAATAAATAAAATAAATAAAATAAATAAAATAAATAAAATAAATAAAATAAATAAAATAAATAAAATAAATAAAATAAATAAAATAAATAAAATAAATAAAATAAATAAAATAAATAAAATAAATAAAATAAATAAAATAAATAAAATAAATAAAATAAATAAAATAAATAAAATAAATAAAATAAATAAAATAAATAAAATAAATAAAATAAATAAAATAAATAAAATAAATAAAATAAATAAAATAAATAAAATAAATAAAATAAATAAAATAAATAAAATAAATAAAATAAATAAAATAAATAAAATAAATAAAATAAATAAAATAAATAAAATAAATAAAATAAATAAAATAAATAAAATTTGTTTATTTATGTATATGATCGCCACATTAGACACATGACAACACTGTAGAGTATGTTTATCCTCGTCACACTCTCCATCGATCTCTCCGGTCTTTCGTCTTGTCTGCGCCTCGGCAATGGTTCTCTCGTTGCTATAACCCTCACGCGGAAATTTCGATTGTATCGATTTTCTACTCCCCCGTGCCCCCCTCCACCGCCGGGCTCGCGATCGACCTGGTCGACATTTCAGATCGGTCTTCGACTGTTGCACACGTGTACGTAGCCGAGAAAAGATCGAAGGAGAATTGGCGAAGACGCGATGAGAGAAAGATCCGGGTGATCCACTGCCGCTGTACGATACGGCGATCTGTGAATCGCAAACCAATTTCCCTCTGCCTTGCGTACTTGGATAGATGTGGAAAAACGATAATTACGGTGTTCTGTATACATCAACTGCACGCAATAAATTAGTTTCGTGGCTTATTGAGATGTTTCATTGAGGAAATTCGAATCGGTGGGAAATTTTTTCGAAAAATTTGAGGACCTGAATGACGGGAATCTATAGATCGACGATAATTGGTTAATTATTGTTTCATCGATCTTCATTCTATATATCTCTGAAATAAATCAGAGAAATAAGTCAATCATAGGGATTGAGAGAGATTTTATCGATGCTTCAAAAAGCACTCTTAATATTCGAAAATCTATTTTTGTATCCAGCCGGGAAAAAAAATTTTTGTTGATAACATCAGCAAATAAATAAATAAATAAATAAATAAATCATAGCCCGTTACATTGTATCCCGTGAGTCAGACTAGTCCCGTCGTAAGAAGTAGACAAAAGTTTAACTTTAGGTTGCAACCGTCGAGCCGGCGGTGTGAGGGGCCAGCAGATACGAGAAGAGAAGCCGCGCGGCGAGCCGTTCCTACCGCCGCTGCCGCAGCCGTAGCTGCTGCTGCTGCTGCTGCTGCTGCCCGATCTAGCGAAGTGAAAGTTAGATGTGTGGGCACGGGATGCGCACGAATTCATTTTTTCGGCCTCGCGTAGTACCTCGCGAGGTATAGGACGAATTTTTTATTTTCCGCTCGGCGTTCTTGCGGGGCTCGCTCCGCTCGGCCCGACCGCGGCAGTTCCCATGTACCTAGCCTATATGGCCGGCACCGAGATCTCGCTTCCACCTACGGCCGTGTATGCACAATACAACGTCGCGCACACCGACATTTATTCGAAAAAAAAATGTATGTACGTGCGAGCGCAGGAATAGCGAGACAGAGAGAGAGAGAGACGAGGGAAGGAGGGAGAGGGGTTTACGGATAAGACGTGTGCACCAGAGACGTCCCGGTATGAACCGCGTGTGTAATGCCCCGGCGCAATGGGGGTACACATACTCGCGGAGATGGCCGCGCGCGCGGTGGCCTGGGCTCCGTGACTTATCGACTTTGCGGCTCTGACGTGTCGTGTACACGGGCGCGCACCACACCGAGAGACCGCCACAGCAGACCGCGGAGAAGACACGTCGGCCCGATTCCTCTCGATACGACGACGATACTCCTTGCGCGCAAATCTGCCACCACCCCTCCCGGCCCGCTACCTCTTTTGCTTCCCTCGTTCGCGAGACTTCGCGTCGCGCACTCGCGCGGATAAAGGAGGCCTCGCGTCACGGGACACGTGGGATCCGTACCGATCCCAATTAAACTCGCCACCTATTTGCCTCGTATGAGGATTTTTCGCGGTCGAGAGGGAGTGGGGGGGGGGGGGGGGAGAATATCGCCGGTCGAGGTCCGGTCGAAGAAATCGATGATGGGGAGAAGAAATGAGAATTGGATCGATACTTATTTTGTTGGTAGATTTGAGATGTATTGAGGGAATTTAATTATTTTTGTTTCATTCAAAGTTGGGTGGAATGAAATTTCTATCATTTTTTTTCTCGAGAATGAGATATTTATGTAATTTACAATCTATTTTATCGTTTTCATTCGGAAGAATAAATGAATAACTTATCACGGTTGAACAGTGATTTATTCGCATCAATATAAATCGGGGATAAGTAATCCCAATAGCCAATTTAAAAAAAAAAACAAAAGGAACGAACATTTTCGAACGGAAACAAGCAACTCGTGCATGTTTGGCAAAAATAAATAAGAAATCGTACATGATTTGATGAAAAATGTAATCCACGTACGCGATGAGAGAATGCACGAAGGCACGTTACCGCAACTGCAACGTCGTACGTTCGATGGTGTGCTGGGGGATGAAAAGGCGTCGCGACGCCGGAGACCCGGGAGAGACCCGCGTCGTTTAACCATCGTCGCGGCACGAGTCTCCTGCGACCCCCCGCCCCCGTATTCCCCGACCGCGCGCGGCACCCTGTGCACTCCAGAAACGAGCTTTTCCTTGCTCTTTTGCTGGGGTTGACGAAAACAATGTCGTGGATCTCCGGAACGGACGAACGGTGTTGGGACAAGAGCTCGCTCGGCTCTTACACACAGCGAGCCAGTCAGCTTGGTGGCGGGTATCGATCTCCGGGACTCGCGACCGACGAAACAATGCATCGACGACAGGCTAACAAATGATCGGGCGGCTTATCGCCCCGACGTCGGTACTGTCTACATATATAAATATATATGGGGTATTCCTGGGAATTTCGGCAACTTCGGACAGTTGGGTCAACATTTTTGCCCCCCAATTTTTTCCATTAATATGTGTTGAAAATAAAGAGACACGTATTTCAGCGTTTTTTATTTTGAGCCCCCACTTTTGAAATACGATCAAATGAAGTTTTTGAAGTATTGACCACATTCGATCATTCAAATCGATATATCTCAGCAACGGTTAGTGATAACTCGAAAAACAACGGGTCTTTTTTTTTCGTTTTTGAACGCTCTATACAATGAAAACATTTACGATTACGTTGCACAAATTCAAGAATAAGTTATAAACAATTCAAAATTAAAAATGAAATAAAACAAAAAACGCACTTTTAATTTTTAAAATGTATTTTTTTTTAAATTCCTTGAACAGAAACGAAAATTTAGCCACCTTGAACTTTTTGGGCCGACGCTTCGTTCGGGAGTTATAATTTTTTTTGTCACAAAAAACCCGTAAATTTACGTATTTTATTAGTAAAAATTTGCATGAAAGAAAAACTACCCTTAATTATTGAAATCTATTTTTTTCCAAATTCTTTGGACGAAAAGAAAAATTTTGAGACCCGGCCCGACTTGGGCCGACGTTTCCTTCGAAAGTTATAGCTTTTTTTGTCATAAAAAACCGGCAAATATACGGATTTTATTAGTTAAAAAAATGCATGAAGAAAAAGTACCCTTAATTATTGAAATCTATTTTTTTCCAAATTCCTTGAACGAAAACGAAAATTTTGAGACTCGGCAGGACTTGGGCCGACGCTTCATTTGAAAGTTATAGCTTTTTTTCTTAACAACCGGGTAAACATTTACGGGTTTTTTGTGACAAAAAAATCTATAACTCCCGAACGAAGCGTCGGCCCAAAAAGTTTAAGGTGGCTAAATTTTTGTTTTTGTTCAAGGAATTTAAAAAAAAATACATTTCAAAAATTAAAAGTGCGTTTTTTGTTTTATTTTATTTTCAATTTTGAATTGTTTATAACTTATTGTTGAATTTGTGCAACATAATCGTGAATGTTTTCATTGTATAGAGCGTTCAAAAACGAAAAAAAAAGACCCGTGGCTTTTCGAGTTATCACTAACCGTTGCTGAGATATATCGATTTGAATGATCGAATGTGGTCAATACTTCAAAAACTTCATTGGACCGTATTTCAAAAATGGGGGCTCAAAATAAAAAACGCCGAAATACGTGTCTCTTCATTTTCAACACATATTCATGGAAAAAATTGGGGGGCAAAAATTTTGACCTAACTGTCCGAAGTTGCCGAAATTCCCAGGAATGCCCCATATATATACATATATATGTGTGTGTGATACGTGAATGAGCTGCGAAAAGCTCGGTTCTGCGGCGTTACGGTCATCGTGTTTACGATACGCGGACGGGAGACAAGCTCCATTGAACCGTTTTCACCTGATTTGATTCAATACCGAACGTACGGGATTCGATCAAACGACTCTTCGTCCGCTTCGTCTTTGTTACTGCGCGAATTATTTTTTTTCTCCACTCCGGACAATCGAATTCGCATGGTTTGATGTAGACGACGATTGATTGATAAATAAATGCGATCAGTTAAAAATGAAATTGTAAAATCCTTTGAAAATCATCTCTTGAACAAGGCGGAATTTGTATCATGAATATTTGATTTTGTTACAATAATAATAATAACCCGATTAGTGTATTGTTGTTTGAAATTTTGGCTTCGGTCAAATCGTCCCGACGATACGGTAATCGGGATAATATAATAATAGTAATCATAATAAAATAATAATGATAATAATAATAATAATAAAATAACAATAATAATGATAATAATAATAAGAATAATATATAATGAAAAAAGCAAGCGTGTTAACTGAAATCGACGAATTTTCTTCAAATTTTCTTCGCTCGTTCTTTAGTCAGTCACAATCGTTTCTTTTTATAACGTGTTACGCGAGTCTCAGAATGTGGCAAGTCCAGGTCATCTTATCGTTGTGCAAACCTCCGGGATACGAGAACGTTCGAAACGACGAATAATCCTCGTCCGGACGGCGAGGGGCCAGAGGCCGCCCGACAGTCTGTTTCTGTTCGTTCCGGCTTCTAACCGCCTCAAACGCGCGATGAGCAGATGAAATAGCTGCACTGTCCACTAGCCGGGGCCCCACCTGTGCCCTTATCTGCGACGACAAACAAGTCATATCCGTTGCGATTCGTGGAACGTCCGTCTTTGAGACCCAACGAGAAGCGTTGAACGTCCGGTCCGAGGCCGTTCGAGCCAGCGTTTGATTAGATATTTTTTTTTGTTTCTCTTTTTGGGTTCCTCTCGATTATTATTACCAAATGGAAAATTTGAAAAAGAAACTGGTCAGGTGCATGTTCGACTCGCGGGCGGAGGGTTCCATGTGATATTTTTAATAATTAATTTCCAGAAATTTATGAGGGTTAGGTCTTGACCTATAATAATAATTATATCTAACAATAGTAATAATTCGATAACTACCGCCTAAACAATGATAGGAGATAATATAACAATAATTATATTTTCCTGTTAAAATTGAAGTACCTAAGGCTTCATATTTCTAGATTTTTTTGAGATTTTAGATTTGGCAGCGGCAAAGATGAGGGAGGTGTTTAATCAACACAAAATAGCGACAAAATATGCGGACGCGTGAAAATTTGCGAAGTTTGAAGCTCGAAGCCTATTTCCAACCTCGAGATTTCGTGCAGGCGCTTCGGTTGCTGTCTAGTTTCAAGTGACCCTCATGTGAAACATGTGAAACTGTGGGATAGCAAAAAGTAACGGTTTGGCTCGACCAGTTAAAGATTGCGCGAGTTGTATAGTAGGTTGCTCCGTGGCCGAAGATTCCCGGATAGCGTAGTTCGAAACATCGGCGGCTCGCGGCGTTCTAGACAGGAGAAAGGAGGATTCCCAGAGGATTTAGGGACCGACGCTGTCTTCCTCGGTCGACTCTCGGGTTAACTCTCAAAGAGGCGTATAAGTCGACCCGCGAGATTGCAACGGCCCGCGCGGAGCAATGAAAATCGGCCCGATTAGACACTCGAGATATGGAAGAAACTCGTGCGAGCTTCTCGACGCGAGTGCGATAATGAATTGAGGCGATCGCCAAAGTCTGGAGGCATCGCACATGCGATATACGAACGAAATCCGTGCGAGAGCGTCGAAAGAGAACATTTTTTAAATATCATAAACTTATTCATTGAATGAAAATAAATTTTATTTGAATTAATTTAGGCTAAATGAATTTTAATACATGATTGATTTTTTCCTTAATTTATTGGTGTTTCAGAATATTTTTCAATCGAAGCGAACGTCAAGAAAAAGTCCCCGAGTCTACCAATAATGTAAATACGATATAAATAAAATCCATGCGTGACTAAAAAAAAACTTCTCCCAAAAAGAAATTTTCCAAATTTATTGATTTCATTTTAAAAAAATCTAATCAAATCAATTACCACGTTTTCTTTCATCATCGTCGTAATCAATCATTCATAGAGAGTACTTTATTCATAGAGAATTGCCAAACAATCAAACCCACGTGCCAAAAAAAATAATCGTTATTTTTTTCTCAAGACCCAGAATTTTATTAATCTTCCCATCAAAATTTATTCGGTAATTATCATCCTATAACTTTACAATTTCGCAGAATTAAAGTGATGCAGTCTCGTCGAATGTGGACTCGATAGAAGATTGTCCGAGTATACGACGAGTCCTTGCCTCAATCTTCGTTTCACTATTTTCTTTTCTTCACTTTTCGTGTTCGCTAAACATCGTGGATGCATCTCCAAGCTGGACCCGACGAATTACGGATCGTTTCACGCCTATAATATGCCTTCTCACGTCGCTTGTGAAACCGTGCGGGTATTATTCAAAGGTCTCGTGCAGCAAAGAAGGGAGCGGGGGGACAGCATAGGATAGCGGAGCACATTCGAACAGTAAGAAGAGCGGCGCAACTCGACAGAGCCGATCCTTCGGGGTCCGCTGCAACGCAGTAGTCCACGCGAACGACAAAGCAACTCCTAAGTCCGGACAGTCGTGGTACGAATAATGCTTTTCGGGATTAAGGACATCGCTGCGCTTTGGACCACCCAACACAGAAAAAAAAATCATAATAACAGCAACAATGATACGGAAGATCAAGAGAATGAGTGTGACAATGAGAATGAAAAAAGGCGCAAGAACGAAAAAAATTGCGGATCAGACACCTCCGACAGACGCATCCCATAGAAATTTGAAAAGTCGTGCCCCCCATTCTTTCTCCAAACGCCGAAGTACATTTTTTTCAATAATTTTCGACTTAATATTTTATCCGGACGGGAGAATGATTTCACAATTATTTTTTTGTGAGAATAAAATCATCAATTTAATTAATTTTGGTGTGAAGTAATTAATTACCTTTTTCCGTAGAATTGAAGAAAGAAATTATCTTTCTCGGGGTCATTGACCTAGAGTGCTGGTATTATTTTGTTTAGTCATTGGCAATGTTCGGGTTTTACATTGACGGATAGATCGAATGCCGTGCGAGGCTCGGAAACGGCGTTGCAAAGAGATGGAAAGCGAATCGAGTACGTGTCGAGTGAGCGAGTGCGAGAGAAAGTGAAGAGAAATAGAAAGAGAGATAGAAGGAGAGACGGAGAGACAGAGACGGGGCTAGCCGTGCCCGAAGTTCCCATGAATCTGTAACACACAGTTCGATAAACGGCTCAGCTTCTGGGGCATCCGATATTCGAACAGACACACATAAATATATATGTACATATAACTACATATGTGTATATGTGTATATGTATCTAGTTTCAATTGAAAATCAACAACGACACAGTACTCGCGAGTAAACGAGCGTGTGCGTGTGATACGAACACGCTTGCACAGGTATTCGCGTTGCTCTGGGCGATAAACAGAAGAAACGATTGAGGGATGGCGAACGAATGGGGCACGAAGACGAAACCGGTGAACCTCGGATCTGAGGGAGTGAGACAAACGATTTTTGGGTCACTGAGGTGCACGATATCCGCGTATAGGTTGCGCGAGGAAGACAAAAATCTTAATGCGTAAAAAGTATATTAAAAAAAAAGAGAAAAAGCTGCCCCTAACGGATTCTGGGGTGCGATGAAAGGTTCGGGGGTCGGTCTTGGCGGCGGTATTCGTGGGTATCCCGTACATTGCCGAATGGAAAAAAAACGAGAAAGAAAAAGAAGGAGCGAAAAACGCTGTTGGCTATGATAGAAGCTATTGTATGGCGGGCCTCGATGAAAAGTACGTGGACGAGAAGTGCAGGAGACGAAATACCCCTGGGGGCAACGATGGAACGGAGGGGAATGATAAAAAAATTGAGAAAAATTGTTAAATTATTGAATCATTATTTAAAAATGTCAATAAATAAGAATTATTTCATACAATAATAATTATTATTTAATTATATTGAAACAACCTCAAAGGTTAGTACATGATTTTCAACAATTTTAACAATTATCAAATTATTTTCAGAAGTTTCAATAATTTTCACATATAATTCTTTGATATTTCAAGACTAATAAAATTATCTGAAAATTTCAATGATATTAATTTTTGTTTCTAAATTTATTAACTCTTGAGGTATTTAAAAATTCCGATGATTATCGAATCATCGGTAAAATTAGTGGTAAAAATTAAAAAAAGAAACTAATAAAATCGGTGTTCGCGTTAGTCCTGAGCCATCCGAGCTGCGTGGTCTCTCATTCGATTCCTCTCGAGCGTTAACCGCATCGCGCAACCATAACCGAGCGTCGTCATACGCTGTACCTTGTCGCAGACGCCGAGAGCGAGAGAGAGAGAGAGTTCGGGTTTCCCTTATCTTTACGATATTTGCGACTATTATCTCGTGGCACACACAGCCCGGGATTTCATTCGTGATGACGGCGAGCCCGACGAACGTCTTTCGCTTGCCACGTCGGTGAGAACATGATGGGGGGAGGTCTGAGGTAACCAAGACGAAGATTTTTCTGTTATCACCAACGAAATTATAATCTACCTTGGCGTGATTATGCGCGCGACTGCTGGCCATTCGCCGCGGAGGCCTCCGGAGGTCTCTCTCCTGCATGTGTGGGTGTACGTGCGTGTGTGCGTGTATGCGTATGTGTGCGTGTGCGCGTGTATGTATGTGTGTGTGTTTACACGCGGAGGCCTGTTTCACATAACCTGTAATAACCTGTAAAAAATAACATTCCGTCAAGCGTTTTCGTCCGATCGTCGAAATCTAACAACTCGTATGATACAATTACACAATCTTTCGCTCGATAACTGACGAAAGGAAGAGAAAAATATTGAACGTCGTACCACAAGTAGCGAGGTCGATATCCCCATCTGCGTCGAAAACGTTTGAATATCCGCGTAATTCGGCGCAAGACAGACGTTGTATTAAGTTTATTCTGCTTCCACGTTCTACGCAAAAAACATTCCTAGCTCTTTCACTGTTTGCATATCAGGGTGTTGCTTAACATGGTTCTTTTGGATTTTTGATGGTCCTATCCGTTAGAACGATTCAATACAAACGTATACATGGGTCGTTCGTGTCTTCCGAATTTCATACTCCAATCACGTTTTAGGTCATTTTCTATTTTATCGTGACATACATTTTCATTACAAAAATACAATAATTATTGTGTTGTAAAGTAGAAGAGTTGTACAGTATGCCAGCATTTTTTCAAAATTGTTGGTACCCATTAAGTAGCCAAAAAATCCAACAAAAACGAGTGACCCAAGTACGTATGTGTGCATGGGTTGACGTATGTCAAAAAAATAGTACACGCTTTTAGGGTCGGGAGACCCTGAAATATATATATACGTCGCACGCTGCGACGTTTCTCGTTCACATCGCAGGTTCTCTCCCTCCCGTAGCCTCGCCTTGTCATTCTTCTACCGAGTTTTCGACCGGTAAGCCGGGGTCCACTTTAAAACAATGCTCGGCTATCAGATAAATGGCTTTTTCAATAACGAGAGACGAAACGCTAGCGCGGACACGCCGAGGCCGACTACTGGCTCGGTTCCATGAGGGCTGTCCACCGCAGAGTCCGATGTCACGCGGCGATTAACTTCAAACGTATTCGTCCATTTAAACCGTCTGGACATTAAAAATAAAAAATAAAATTTTTTAAAAGAGTTGGTTTTTGTTCCGTGTCTACAATATTTGTTTTTTGCGTCTTTGTTCTTGCAAAATTTCGAGCAGATAAGTCCGCTGTGACTTTGGGTTGGCTGCGTCGGGCTGTCAATTTCAGTTTTCCCCGGGAGCGGATATTAATTTCCATAATTTTTCTGGGAGTCGTTTTCTTTCTGAAGTGTCTCCCTAATACGAGATTTAATTTTGCTGAAGTAAAAGCTTGTCTGTGGCAAATATTGAGCCACCGGTTAGTCGTCCCAGTTGATCGGCATTGTTTAGTTTCGAGAAAAATGCACAAATAATCCTTTCAGAACGTTAGCGAATATTTTTGTCAATAAAATAATTACTCTATTTATTTTCCAATTCCAATGTTACCAATCGTACCGTAGAATATATTCTCTCTATCGTCGATTCGCATAATTTTTTTCATAACAAACAGCATTTTCACTAATGAAAAAAATAAGTAGACAAAAATAAAAATATTCCTTTGCCAAGCAATCGCACGGTTAATTCGCAACAGTGTTTTAAGGCGCGAATGCATCTAGGTGCGAAGAATTGTTAGACTGGCACGGAATAATAGGCGTACCAATAGGGCCATCAGTGGTTTCTCAAACGGAGAAAACGTCGCGAGACGTCGGTTTCGCGGAGGACGACGAATGCGAAGACGGCCGATGCATCGGAACTTTCTCCTGAGCTCTCGCGGGACAGCGCACCCGCGCCTCGGCTCTGCCATAAGCGTGTGCATGTGCATCATTCGCGTGTGAGCTGGCACAGGTCGTGGCGCATACGGGGTCAGGAATGCCCTTAATAAAGTAAGCGAGCAGTCAGCGGAATTCACCGGCTTGTTAGCCACCAGCAAATACAATGTTACAGACTTACGTATGTATAAAAAATTCGTTATCAGTATAAATATAAAATCGAACCAATAAAATAATAATTATTAATAATTAAATTAATTATATTATTAATTAATTAACAAACTCAATATATCGTCATCGTCAAGATCGTCATAAAAATATCGAAACATATTTATTTCGATTTCGAACAACATATTTATATATATACTACTTTGTTTCTATACGTATATTATAATTTTTATAACATGTATATCCACATTATATTTATGCAACCATCTACACGTACTCAACTGCACACATCACACCCGATAAAATCACAGCTCAATAAGCCATCGATCATATCGCAATCCTTGCCGTACAATCATTCTTCTAAAAAAATAGAAAGAAAAAAAAAACGAATACGATAAAAATAAATGCAATGAAATCGATGATTGATCGGTGAAACGATCGATCACGGGATAAGATAAAGCGATTAAGCTGCGTTACGGTATGGAAAACCGGTAGCACGTTGCAACCTGTCGGTATATTCGTAATCAGCACCTTGCCCACCGCAATCCGAAGCGCAAAGCGCGGCCGGGGGAATGCACGGGCGAGGGGGTGTCGGGGGTAACGAGACCGGGAGTTCACAGTCCGGACAATTAACGTTAATGAAATGTAGTACTCTGGCTTCTATACCCGGTGTCTCATTGAGAGTGGATGCCGAGAGGGGTCTCTCCCACACCCGTTTCTCCGGTCGGTCGCAACTCGCCAAGATCGTAGATAACAGACGAGACGGTAGCCTACGGGCCACGGGGGCCATACTCCGATGGTGTTCTTGGCGGAGGCAGGGGGGGGGGGGTACGTAGGTATATGGGATGTACGTATATGTATATAAATAGTACGTGTACCCGCGGGGACGTGGCTGTAGCGAGGCGTTCGGCACACCAGTACAGACCAAGAGAACGGGCTGGGGGCTGGGGGATGGTTGGGGGAACGGGCACAAGGGGAAAGGGGGACGCGAGTGCCTCTGTGTTCCGGTCACCCGGTCCCCACGGTACCACCGGGTTTCTCACAGTAGCCCGGCGCGTGTGCTCTTTGGCTCCCCCGTATACCTGGTGATTCCAGTCGATCGTAACGATCGAATTAACGATTACGATGAAAGAAATAATTATAATCGAGACATTTTACATTTTTTACTCATAATTGTTATTACAACTATTGAGAGCCAGTGATATATAATGATAAGTAATAGTAATAGTAAATAGTAATATTAGTGTTTGCTATTACTAATTAGAGAATCCTTTATGATTGATTCATTAATTAATCGCCGAATTGATTGGATTAGTTAGTTTGATGGATGATTGATGAATGATAAAAATTGAAAAGAATTATTTAAATGAATATTCGATTCCGAAATTGATGATATGTTCAAAACTGAAAGACGTAGGGATGATTGGGAATCCAATAAGTAATTCCGTTGTCACCCATCACACTAACCATTCCAAGCAACCAGCTACCCAATCGATCGACAGCACATTATTTCCCATTAATTCTCATATCTTATCGTATTCTTCCAACGTGCATCCACCCCCGTTACACCGTCCTCCACCTAACACCGAAATCCCGTGGATAATAAATTCAAAAAAAAAAAAAAACCAGAAACAACATTAAGCCTCGGTTGATGAACCGTTAGAAATTATTCGATCGGAGAGAAGACCGCGAGTCCTCGAAGCGTCATAGCTATCCTCTTGCGCGGTCGTGGGCCGAGAGCGGGAAGGACCGAGAGTGCATCAACAGTACCGTCGCACAATGTACATGTGTGCGCGTGTGTGTGTGTCCTCACGTACATCTCGGTGCACGGTGAGGCTATAGCCGCGAAGGAGGATGTGAGGGCGTGAGACTCCGCGAGTGTGGGAGAGTACAAGGCGCATTGTGGATAGAGTTAGAGAAGTAACAAACGTGGGGCGCTCTCTCGGAGCTCTACACGTACACCAGTGTTGCACATGTGTATCATACGATACAGCATTTTAAATCCATCTTACGTGCATGTATATATATTTGTATTATATATGTGCATACGTGTACATATATGTACAACAGCGTGTACCGCGAGTCTTCGTGCCCGAAGTCTCATTTCTCGTGTGAACTGACCACATGGGTCACGTACCTATTATCATTTCCCTCGCGTTGTCGACGCGGTTAAGGGGCGACGAGGACGAGGGGCGGGGAAGGGGTGAGCTTAAGACGGAGAGTGGAGCCAAGCTAGCGCGAAGAGAAGCGAATAATGAAATCTAGATCGCCGGAAGTTGCTCGTAATTAACGCGTGCGAGTCCCGCGCACCGTTGTGCGGGGGAACTCGGGAAAATACGCGGGCCAGAAGAATGAGGAGAGTCAGGTTATACGACGAGTTCGTTGGAAGGATGTGGAAAGGAGCGGAGACGAGGCGGGGGAGGCTTCCGAGGAGGGATGGTAAGAGAAGGAAGCGATGTGTTCGAAACGAGAGTGGGGAAGTGGAAAAGTTACCGAAGACGAGCGTTCGTCGAATATACGATGGAAAGGACTGTGAGGTTGGAGAAAATAATCGTCAGGACGAAAGATATGGGATGGATGATGGAGGAAAAAATAACGACGACAACGCGAGGATGCGAGGAGCATCATCAGCAACAGCTGGAGCAGCGGTGAAAAGGAGAATTTATTCGACAAGAAATGTGGCGCACAATCGCACGTGGATGTGTGCAGCCGCGTAACCCGTTTAGGTCACTCTTCGCGCAAATGCGCAAATCCCATGTATGCCATTGACCAATCTAACGGGTGCTCGTTCGGTTAACGTTCAATGCTCGTCCTGGTAGTAATGCATTGGATTACGGTTGTGATGATATTTATTAGATTTTGTTCGATTTTATAGTCATTTCAAATATTGGCAGAATTTTTTGTCAACCTTGTATTCGAACGATTTTAATGTTTTATTATTATTATTATTATTATTATTATTATTATTATTATTATTATTATTATTATTATTATTATTATTATTATTATTATTATTATTATTATTATTATTATTATTATTATTATTATTATTATTATTATTATTATTATTATTATTATTATTATTATTATTATTATTATTATTATTATTATTATTATTATTATTATTATTATTATTATTATTATTATTATTATTATTATTATTATTATTATTATTATTATTATTATTATTATTATTATTATTATTATTATTATTATTATTATTATTATTATTATTATTATTATTATTATTATTATTATTATTATTTTCATTATCATTATTATTATTATTATTATCATTATTACGATATTCAAGAAAATAAAAATCGAATGCACAAATTGCTGGTACCACCAATAATTTATGTATGTACTTTTCGTCAAACTTCTTTTCTAATTAAAATAATTTCCAAAAAAATACAAGAAATTGAAAACACCCGACAAATTATTGGCGCTGAATGCGACTACGAAAAAAAATCCATAATAATAAATAAAGCCTACGAAAATCCAGATGAAATAAAAGATAAACAAAAATGATTCATCAGCAGATGTTGGATCGGAAAAATGGAAAATCCATGGACAAGGGTTATGAATATTTCCGCGAACCATCGATTCTTCCAATTTTCCTCGGATTTTTCAAAAGCGAGAGACCGATCAACGTCCGAACGTATTATTGCGAAACGCGTGGCGTGCGGGTTTAACAAAAGCTCAGGGATGAATCTTGATTCCCGCGTAATAAACAAGCGTGTGGGGCACGTGAAACGTTGAATGAGAAATACGCAAGAGACGACGCGGGGATTCGGTTCGTAACCGTGTTGTGTAAGGAAGAATGACGACGCGATGACGTTCCGACATTGAAAGCGAAGGGAGAACGGGGTAACGTCGGGAATGACTGGTCGGAGGATGGAGGATGGAGTCGAGGCCGGTTGGTGCCCGGAAGGGTTGGCCCCCGCATCTGAGCGGCACTAAGCGCTCTCGGGCACGGACGGACGGACGGACGGACGGATGGACCGCGACGAGGACGAGGACGAGGACGAGGACAGGATGGACAGACGTATTTTGACGATCAGCCGGGCACACATGGGGTGGCAGCTGTTGTTTTGTTGCGCAAGCGGGTTGTGCCTAGCTGACGCCACGTTGTATATACCCGGGTATGTCGGATTGTCAAAGATGGAAACGCACGCACGCGGGTGACGCAGGATTCGTGTGTGTTTGTGTTTGTACGTGTGTAGGTGTGTGTGTGGAGGTGTGTGCGTGTGTGTGTGTGTGTGGAACAGCGGCAGAAGCACGCCGTACGTGTGTGATGGACTTGGATGTCTCTTCGTGGGGCTCGTACGTTTTGTCAAAGATCCGGGCTGTCTCGGGAACTACGGGAACGAAGAAAGAAAAAAGGGAAGAGTTTATTTCGGGACTTGGGAATAATCCTCGAGACTAATTTATAGGCGTCAGCCGATCTAAAAGTAACGCCAGGAGGAAAAAGGAACTTTGGGGGAAGTGCATGGATGGTAAATGAAATGAGAGATTGTTGAATGGAGGATTGAATGGATAATGCCGCGGAAAAATAAATATGGAAATTTGATATTCGGTGATTGCGTAAAGAGTTGATGTTGTTGAGTTCGGAAATAAAGGAATGTCTCACGAGAATGATGAATAAATAAATGAAAGATGAATAGATAGAAATTTGTAAAAAAAAATAATCAAATCATTAATCATTGAATTTATATTTGTATACGTTTAACTGCATTATTCGACATTTGTTTTTTAAATATAATATCTTGAAAGTTTTTAAAAGCCGACAAAAAATATAAAAACAGTAAATATTATTCCGATTGTTCGACAAAAATTTCACGAAAAAAGTAAATAACCTAAATAAATACGCAAGTATAACAATTGATTATGCAAGTAGTAAATTTTGAGGATGAGATATTTTAGGTCATTGCGAATGGACGAAGAACGTTACGTTTGAAACGCCATCGCGTTTCCATTGAGTCGATTCTGGCGTTGACAGCTTGGACTTAATACGGAGATGATGATCAGGATCATCGCGCGAGTCCGGTGAGAGATAATTCTGAAAGGGTTCGCTATTCTGTTACTCGGGATTGTGCTTCGTGTCCTTTTCTCCGTGAGCTGTGCACGAGGCACTCACCGGTACTATTGAAGCGCACAACGTCGTACTGTTGATGGCCGTTGAATGTGTGCCGTTGGCCATTATGCGCGTCGCCCAAACCCTTTTTCCACCCCCTCATGTACACACGGCTGGACCAACTAGCCGGTGGCTTGTGTATGTGTTATCCGTGTATACGTATATATGTATCTACGTATTAGCCACGGATACGTCATCTTGCAGCTTGCGTAATCCACGAAAACAAGTTTCGTCTGTTGGCTGTGTCTCGCCTTTGTTGTGTGACCGAGCCACAATGATTATGTTCTGCGACGATGATAATAGAAATATGAGACTCTTGGATTTGACGTGAAAATCTCGTGTACCATCGGGCGCTGCATGAAATGGTGACGTATATAAATGATAACCAGAAACGCGAATGCTTATGACGATTTAATTAATTATTATAGTGCCAGCAATGCGCTCGGGGCATTCAATTCCATCGTCGTTCGAACAAACATAAATTATAAATAGAAATTTCATACATATTAAAATTTATAAAAATTAATTACTAACTAATTAACTAACTAATTATTATTTATTATAATTGATCAGTATTATGAATTCAAACATAATATATGATAATAATGATACGTATTAATTTATGATGAATTATTATTATAGTTTTTTTTGTACAATCATTTTGCAGTAGAATGTGATCGATTTTTATTTGTCGCTGTTGACGTTCGGTTGTTTATTACACGTTTGCGCGAAGGTGTGATTCCTCATGCGGGTTGTGCAACAGCCCGAGACCCGCGTGATGCGAATCAGATGAGGAGGAATGGGGATGCGATAATGATAATAATAATCAAAATCATAATAATAAAATATAATTTTTCTAACCGTAAGAAAAAAAAATAGATGAGATGAAGAAAGTCGTTGGTACGAGGAGTCACGGAGCATAGGCGACTATCACCGGCTAATATCTTACCGCACGAAGGTTTTTTTTTTTCACGGGGTGAGCCCGCCTGGGACAGGGTGAGTTACCCCCTTCTCTGGTCTTCATGCCGTGCGGTGGATTCCACGGTGATTTCGAAGGTGCGGTGAGAAAAAGAGGGAATGAAAAAAATAAAAAAATAACACGAATGACGATGGAAAGAGAGACAAGGGGGTTCGCTGGCTTCGCACGTCACGTAAAAATCTCGGGGGCTGGAAGGCTATTAATATATTTTTTTCTGCTCGCACCCCTATTTAGCATAGGCGAGTGGATGGCACCAGAACCCAGAGGGATCGAAGAACGAAGCGGAGAATTGAAAAAAAAGAGAAAAGAAAAAACGAACGTACGGCGAAGACACCGTGGTAATGCAACCCTTTGAAATTGGCATGAGAAAAAAATACCCGGGCAACCATCGCTACGTGAAAGTAACCAACGAGTTTTTTTTTCGATGCTTCTTCTCTCTCCTCCTTTATCTCTCTCTCTCTCCCATCTCTAGACTCTGGTCGAACATTGGCCAATGATTGCAATTGCTCGTCGATTTTGGTGGGATGCGTTTTGAAGCCCTCATCATGTTTTTGTTATTATTATTATTATTAATATTATTATTATCATTATTATTATTATTATTGTTATTATTATTTTATTTTTTATTTTATTATTATTTTATTTCAAATCTAATAATATATCGGAAATCTACGCGAGATTACGAATTCTTCAGTCGTAAAGAAACTCGAATGGGTCAATAAATCGATGACCTTGAAATCACATTATCGGTTTGAATTAATGGTCGGTGTACGAAATTGCAGATGATTTAAAAAGACCGTTGGAAAATGGGAATTGTCAAACAAAATTGCGCGAAAAAGCCATTTCATTATTACTTCCGAAGTAATTAACCCGTCTCACCTCAGGGCTAGTGTCCAGAGCGAAATATATAAAGAGGAAGAGTAATTAATCCTTTTCGGTTTGGTTGGCGCAATGCGACGTGGTGAAAACCAACGAGCTGGTCTTCGCCACGTTACGCAACGGCGAGCTTGACAAATGTGAAAGAGCTTCTCCCCTGATTTTTTTTTTCGCTGAATCGCCCGGAGCCTCAGCATCCTACGACCATTACCCATACCGTTGACACGCACGCAGCAGCAGCCGAGCCTGAGCTTCACTCGGATTGCATCGAACCTGATCCAAATCCCTTCAAAGCAATGGACGTTGTGTCCGGCAATTTGATTTGTGAAAGCCGAAAATAATATACATTCGACGTCTAGTGATGTAACGAATAATACATTGACCAATAATTGGATATGAATTTGATTAACCCTACACCATACACAGGATCATTTTAACCTTATTATTTTCTTGTAAGCAAGCATTTAAAATACTAGATATTTTCATGAATTTTTTTATGCACGATCGCACTCTTCATAAGAATCAATCGATTTAACAATGTTGAAAGTGTATTGGAAAATTTCTTCAACGAGAATAATAAAAAAATAAAAATTGAAAAATAACTGGATACCTTTTTTTAATACCATTTTCTTATCTAAACCTACGACAGTAATCACTCAAATAATACACCTCAATATAGTTCTCCAACAGAGACTAAAGAGTTAATTCGCGTAAATCTATCAATAATTTTTTTTCATTTCGATTGAAAACATATAAAAAATTAAAAGAAAATTTTCGTCTCACCAACGTTTCAATGAAAAGAAAAAATAATTACAAACCAAATAGATAGATAAATGCCAACACCATAGGATGCTCGGTCGTAAAGATTTTTTCTGATTAATTCGAGGCTGCAACACCCCCAGCCCCGGCGCAGTCGTTGGTCTCGACGCTTCATTGCAGCTATCCGGCGTCGGGGAAAAACGCACGAGTAATTTGACTAAGCCACCGCGTCGTTCACCATTCACGTACACGCACGCGCATATATCTGCTACGACGAGAAAAGGGAGACGGACAATCGGCCTTTTTCACGCCGAATCTCGTGTGTCCCCCTTCCGATCGGGGGGTCAGGCCCGAGTATTTTATTCCGTACGGAAATCGATCGTGACCCACCGGCAAACACAATAAAATTACGAATTGCAATCCCGGCTATGCGTTTGCATATGGCCGTCACATATGGTCAAACGGTCGAGAATAAAAAAAAAAAAGAAGAGGGTGAATCCGCAAATGACCAAACAGACTATTCGAAAAATCCATCTCAAACACTGCGCCCTTAAACGTACGTTCACGGTACGGTCAAAGGTGGGAGGGTGGAGGGGGATGTGGGTGAAAAAAATGGTCACAGTCACGTAACGTAACACCTCAATGTTGTGCACCGAGTCACGTTTTTTGCCGGTTTTTTTTCTTTTCGCTATATGTTTTCGTTCGACGATTTTGACCTATGGGCGTTTTTTTAACGTCATAATAATCATTTATATCATTTATATCGAATACACAAGTGTTAATGGGACGAAAAAACGCACCGGGACTTGCTTCGCAACCATTTTCCCGACGTTTTGATTTATATAATTTATTTTCCCTTTCGTATAATTTTTTCTCGCGCGTTCGTCGTTGAATGAAAACCTTCATAAATTTTGAATTTGATTTCCCAGCGACCGGGTCGAGGCTCTAACCGAATATTCCGTCGTATTAAATATTCTTCTGAGCTGCTGTCTTTTCGTCTATGCAGATCCTGACGCGTCTCAGCGTCGCGCAACGCTGCTCGTGTAATATATGATTGGTTCCATAAACTATAGGCATCGGTCCGGGTGACCCCCCCTCAGATTCTTTTCAAATTTTTTTGGGATGTAGTCCTTGATGACCTATATGTGCCTGAATTTTTTCAGATTTTTTCCTCCATTATTTCGGCTGTAGTAATTAAGGGCATTTCCTGACATTTCCGTTTTTTTTTTTTTTCAATCTAATTTCATAGTATTGTATCGCAAAATGAAAATTACACTCAGAATGCATTTCTATGTGAAATTGTCTCAACTTTTTGAAAAAAATATTGATTCTCAGTTTGGACTAACGCAAAACTCTCAAAATTGACCTTTAATAATAAAAAGCTATTTTTCGGCCATTGCGCATGTCTGAAATTTTTTTTCAATATTTTTTTCAGAAAGCTGAGAAAATTTTACATATGATACGTTAAATTCACGTTGGGATGTCTGTAAAAACTGCTAGAATCGATGAAAGTTCAAAAATTCAATGATAAACCAAATTTTATTTTCTCCCTTCAAAATGTATAAATTCTCCTTCAATCCTCTTGAGCTATCGATCATTTTAAATTTTTGTCTTTTAGATAGAAATGCAATGTCTCGACTACTCCCAATATTCTGCAGTGAAAGAAAGTTATACGATTATTTATAGAATGAAATCAAAAATAGGCCTTAACATTTCTTGAAAATATTTCTTTAATTGCAAAATAGTTTTTATTCGTTTTTAAAAACTTGAACAATAGAAAAATTTGAAGAATTCGACACAGGCCTTACAATAGCGGAGCCTAAGTTATTGCTAATTGGCGTAATGTTGTGAATTGATCGGGTCCCTTTGATTGATTTCGAGTGAGATGCTCGTTCATCTAACGTTGGCTTTAATTCAAAATATTTCGTCCTCTCAAACAAATCGTATGGTGTGAGAATGTGTTCGTCTGGGTCCATCTGCAACGACCTTTTTCTTGCATTTCGCTTAATGGCCCCTCCCAAACCATCACACGGTCCTTTGCCATGCGCGGTCGCGAAAAAATGCCAATCAGCCTCAATATCGAAATCATTTTCATGATAACATAAATTTGTAAATGCGTTTTTATTTTTAAATTGCTGCGGCGCTCCATCACTGAAGTAGTAAATTCTTTTTACCACATGAAATTTTTTATTTAAGTAAGCTACCAATTCGACTTGAAATAAATGAACCATAACGAAATCGTGTTTGAGACAGATACGCCAATTAGCAATAACTTAGGTTCCGCTATTGTAAGGCCTGTGTCGAATTCTTCGAATTTTTCTATTGTTCAAGTTTTTAAAAACGAATAAAAACTATTTTGCAATTAAAGAAATATTTTCAAGAAACGTTGCAGGCCTATTTTTGATTTCATTGTATAAATAATCGTATAACTTTCTTTCACTGCAGGATATTGGGAGTAGTCAAGACATTGCATTTCTATCTAAAAGACAAAAATCCAAAATGATCGATAGCTCAAGAGGATTGAAGGAGAATTTATACATTTTGAAGGGAGAAAATAAAATTTGGCTTATCATTGAATTTTTGAACTTTCATCGATTCTGGCAGTTTTTACAGACATCCCAACGTGAATTTGACGTATTATATGTGAAATTTTCTCAGCTTTCTGAAAAAAATATTGAAAAAAAATTTCAGACATGCGCAATGGCCGAAAAATAGCTTTTTATTATTAAAGGTCAATTTTGAGAGTTTTGCGTTAGTCCAAACTGAGAATCAATATTTTTTTCAAAAATTTGAGAAAATTTCACATAGAAATGCATTCTGAGTGTAATTTTCATTTTGCGATACAATACTATGAAATTAAATTGAAAAAAAAAAAAAACGGAAATGTCAAAAAATGCCCTTAATTACTACAGCCGAAATAATGGAGGAAAAAATCTGAAAAAATTCAGGCACATATAGGTCATCAAGGACTACATCCCAAAAAAATTTGAAAAGAATCTGAGGGGGGGTCACCCGGACCGATGCCTATAGTTTATGGAACCAATCATATATATGTATATAAATTCACATCTTATACGCGCGCCCGTCTCGAATTATACCAAGTAATTTTATAACCGTAAATCGGTCTCTCAACGATCTTCCGTTCCGTCTGCACTTAAAAAAAAAAAAGAAAAAAAAACAAGTGTGTACAAGAAAGACGAAAAACCGTGGAGATAAATAAGCCCATACGGAAGCTGCGAGATGTGCACGAACTTCGGGTGTAAGAGAAAAAAAAACGAGCGAAGATGCAAACGAAAAAACAACAGACGAGTCGGGAAAGAAGAAATTGCGAGAGACGATGCGATCACGGGTGATGGTTGTAGCTGGATATATACCTGCCGGGGTGCGAAAAAAAAACTAGTGTATAAATTGTATGCAAAGAGGTGGAAAGACGAGTGCGGGGTTCTTAATTTAGTTAATTTAGATTTTATCCGTTAGACGGGGTAGCGACTGTGTGTTAAAAAAAAAAAACAACGAAAAGAAGAAGGTTAAACAAAAAATGTAGCAAAAAGAGTTTTGCGGGACGGTGTAACGAGGGGGCAAGCTATAGCGTGGAGGGTTGGTTTTTTTTGGGTTCATCGACGAGAGCCTCGCGAAAAACCATGGAAGGGGGTTGAATAACACCACGAAAAGAGGGCACCGACGGTGTGGATCACTGCGATGCGCCCATGCATCAGGGTAACGGGTTCCCGATGTCGCAGGGGTTGACAATCAACCCCCTTTGGAATTATTATATACTTATTTAAGCTTCCACGGTCCTTCTTCGCCATCGAGGCTGGGCCAGGATCCACCAACGGGACGTTTTTTTCTGTTTGTCTGGTTTTTTTTTTCTTCAATTTCAAACTTGCGCGAGAAGTTTTCGGCCAACCCCGGGATAACTGCGAACTCTTACAGGCCGCAGCGATCTCCTTCAAGGTTTTTTTTTCGGTTTTTTGTTTTTTTTTCTGAACATTGTTTTTTCCGAAACCCGTTTCGTCTTCTACTCGTCGTAACCAAATCTCGGTTTTAGCGATCTTTCATTTACGTTCCGTTTTTTGCGATCATTTTTTTTTTCACCTGCTTTATTGTAATCGGTGTGAAATCATAACCGATCGCGCGCACGTCTCTCCGCACGAGTTACGTACGAACACACGCACACATGCACGATACTGCGTGTTTTTGAAACGCGCAAAAAGTAGGCGAAGCCGCTGACGATGCCACCGCGAACTCCTCGACTGCGAAGAACGAGCGGGGATAGGAGAAAAAAATTTTTTGAAAAAAACAAAAATGGAAAGGAAAAAACAACAACGGAAACAATGGGTTGGGAGAAAAATCACGGTGCAAAACCGGCCTCGTGGTTACGACGTGGATGAAAAAAAATTTACGGTTTTAAAATCACTCGAGAAATTATTATGCTCGGGAGGCAAGATTGCATGCGTGGATGCGCGCGCACGCAAATCAAACCAAAAAGGGGCGCAACGACTCGAGCCGTTTTCGGCGGAACCTCATCCCTCTCACGTGAATTTTTTGGATATTAATTGACGTTTCGCCTTGCGAAATAATGCGAGATGATAAAAAATAATTTTTCGAAATGCACACGCTCGGATATTTGCTTGAAAAGAAAATACGAGTTTTTAAGTTTTATGCAATTGTTTTTTGATCAAATGAGATTCTTAATATAAGTAGATTCAAAATAGTTCGTGACTTCAATGCATTGTCATTGCAGAATTGTAGAAAAATTAATAACATTTAATTTGCTGCGACTATTTAATTTCCTTCAACCCACAGAAACGAAAATATATAGGTTTCTCTTTACAAAATTCTTTTGTTCTTCGAGGAAGTGAAATTCTTAATCCAAATTCGATCGAAACGAATTTGTCATTTCAATGGTTTCTGATTTGAAAATTATAAAAAGATTAATAACATTCAATCAGCTGCAACTATATATTCTCCTTCAACCCCCAGCGTCGACAAGAAAATATATTTCAATCACTCCAGTATCGGATATTCCAAAAAAAGAAAAATACGTCTATATACGCATATATCGATTCACCTTTGTTACAATATACAGAGGTAATAAATTCCAAAAAAGGTCGTGAATCGATTAAACAGAATTCCCGAATCATTTTTGAATAACAGATTTAGATTGACCACCGGCCCGGCACACGATCGACTGCCACCCTGCCGGTTCATTTTTATTCCCTATTCAAAGACTGGTCAAAAAGTATAATTTATTTTTCTCGGCCCATCGTGGAATCCGAGATTCAAAGGACCAGGGCACGATGGGGCCCCGATATTGCTTGACAGCTAGCACGCGACCGGCCGCAACGAGATGACCATCGAGGTCTCCTATTACATACACAAACACACACACTTACACATACACACACCCAGAGAGAGAGAGAAAATTATACATACATAAATCCCCGTTACAAGTATTCACGAAAAAATCATGCCTGTGACGTGCGAATGTGACTTCACGAAGACGGCCAAGGGTGGTGATCGCGAGGGGAGGACGAATAAAAGTTTGTCGCGTGAGCTTCTCGGCGGCAAAACGTGGCTGACCCCCCCCCCCCCTTTGGGGCCCCAGGCACGAGGGTGACTTACGTCGGACATGTGCAATTTGACCTGTTGACCCTACGTCCAGAACGTACCAGCAACGCGCACACGGTCAGTCCACACAAGAACACACACACACACACGACCCCGCAGAGGCATATATTTTGGGGTAAAAATAATACAATTTATGGGATAATAGGTCTTGGGGTGAGGCAGGCCAGTAAAACGGGGGAGGGGGTGCCTGAAACTATAGCGCGTTGCGCCTGGCTCCGTGCTCACGCGTGTACGATATTCAAATGGGGGCGATAGTCATGGTGCACGGATGACGGGGATGAGATGGAAAAAGGAGAGGAAAAAAACGAATAAATGGGCGAGCGAAAAGAAGAGAAAGAATAGCGAATGAATATTAAGGGGGATATATATGTATATATTGGAAGGGCACCGAGGGTTGCGAACAATGCACTCGGCGACTATGTGCCGCCCAATGTCCAGTCCAATCGATCGATATTCCACTCATGCAGAGGTAGTTGACTGCAGATACCAATGCAAGGTCCTGGCTATTTCGGTCACTTACATATTTTTTTTTATTTGGGTACATCCTCGTCCCCCTAAAGAAGCGTGAGTAGCTTTTTTTTTGGTTTTAATTCTTCATTTTTTTGACTTCCTCGCTCCTGAGAACGACGTCCGGTCGAGAGAGGAAGGTTGAGCGGACGAAAAAATTACGGGGGAAAAAAAATTGTCTGGTGTTATAAAAAAATATGGGACTTATGGTCCTCCTCATGGACAGCTCATTTCTCACGGATTTCCGACAATCTGGACCGGGTGCTCTGCTGCGAGAGAGGGCGAACCAATCGTCCAAGAGGTCCGACAATTTTTTTATTTTTTTATATACGAGCATTCTTTTTTTAATCGCTATTTTTTTGTTATTATTCCTTTTTTTAAAGCATCGTGTATGAATTTTCGTGGGATTTTTGACAGTTCCCACGATTGATTATATTTGGCGAATATCAAGTTTTTTAAAAAATTTCTGTACATTATTTCTCACGGAGGATTGTTAATCTGTGTCTTCTATCGTCTTGTCGTCGGTGGTCGATGGTTGAATATCTCCCAACTCCGAGATTTCGAAAGAAAAGGCAGATGAAGAAGTAGAAGAAATGCCTCGCTTTACGGGTAAATTAAAATAGCCTTAACTGCATATCCGTAGCAGGGGTTGGACAGCGAGAGGAAGTGATATAGTCTATAGCGCTCGTCCGAGATCCCCCGCTCGTTACCGCGTTACTATTTTTATTTCAACGGACTCCTCGCCCATCTTCACGAGTTTTTCGTCTGTTCCGGTCCAACGTATGCCCCCGTATGTGTATGTATATCTATATATACGTAATACCACCGGGGTCGGAGATAGAAAGACCTGAAGAAGACGTAAGAATTTTCTTCACCCTCGTCGCTTCGCATTTTCACGAGACTTTTCTTCAACGCATCGCGCATATATCGTCGCATCGTGCGTGCTCGGCCCGCACAACCCCCTAACGTTGTCTCATCCGCTCAAAATTATTCACGTCCACACCCGTCACGTCTCGTCGTACCAAAATAAATCCCAGTGCTGAGGGAAAGTGAGAGACCACTTCACCCTCGAGAGATAGAGAGGCAGAGATAGAGAAAAAAGAGGGGGGGGGGGGGGGAGTGAGAGTTGCTCTCGAAGACATTAAGTGTCCCCATTCGGTGTAAAAGAAACGCTCTCGAAGATGCCAGCCGGGCAAAGTACGATGAAACTAATGTCGAGTAGCTGAATGCATCCAACGTGAGACAGCCTTAAGGCAAACGAGAAACAGTACGGGCAATACGGGTCAATATGTATCACAAAAATGGAATAAGGTATTTTTTTCCTTAAAGACTTTGTTTCAAGTTTGTTGATAATTTATTTGTAGAATTGGGAGAATAGATACTCTAAATTTTGTACTTTTCAGAAGCTCCTTCATACATGAGTAGACAATTTGTCGAGCAATTAAATATACTTAACGAATTATTCTTTTAATTTAATATTTTTCGCAAATCCCTTAATTTTTCAAATACATCACTATTCAGATGACGATTGTTTTATTGTGTACAATCTTCGATAAAATTGACAATTGCTCTCTCAAAATTACAATAGGTTAACAGAAAGGCCTGCCAACTGCTTAACGAATTGTAATGTTTGAAGCTAATAATTTTTTCATGGATTCAAGTTAAGTAAAAATATACGAAAAAAACAATATTATTTAGTTTTTGCCACGAATACGCAAGAAGACGATAATAAAATGAAAGAACCGAAGCTCGTTTCCTTTTTTTCGATTGGTTAAAAAAAAAAAATTCCGTTGTTAAACTTTACGACGTCAAGAATTAATACGAAAATACCCGATGTGGTTGTGCGAGGTACACCCGTTAGGATCATTAGGCTCGTACGCGTCACAGGTAGGTACGTATTTACGTGTAACTCATACCCTATACCTACACGTGGCCAGTCCGCGCACGCGAATCCGATCAACCGATAATAACCCGAGCCAATTGGCGAACGATAGAAAGCCACAGAAGTACGAGCATTCGAGCCAAACGTTTTACGTATTCCCAGCCACGCGGCTCCGCGCGGTTCCCTCCTTACGACGTTTATTTATCGCTACCACGCAGCAGCGCGGGCGAGAATCTATCACTTCATAATTAATTGCCTCCATCGGAAGAATAATTAGCGCAAGAAGCGCGCGCTACAATAAAGCAATGCACGGTAAAAAAAAAAATAACTATTTGCCACGGTGAGAAATATCGTTGCAATCATTTCCATCAACATTTTTCTTTCTTTTATCGCGTCACTGACACAACCGAGTCGAGTGGAAAGGTATTTATTTCGGATTGTAGGTCGTGTAAGTCGGTGTCTCGCACGGGTCCCACTTGTACGCAACTAGCCCCTTAAATGTTTCGTTTTTTTTAGAATTACACTCACGTTACAGAAGAATGTTTTTCGAAGTGTGCAGGTCGTCATGCCGTTTTTACCTCTTTATTTTAGCGAGTAATGAGGGCGGTGGAGGGTTCGGGGGTTGAGGAAAGACGTAAGGGGTGAATCGGACGTATCGCACGAGTAGGGTGGGCTGGTAACAGAAACAGAAGCGCGGTAGCGGAGAGCCCGAAGGTATTGACCGGTGGCCTCTCTTGGCACAGCTCGGTACCAAGGCCCCCCAAAGCCTCGGCGAAGCCGTTTCGTTCGGTCTCCTCCACTCCTTGCACCCCCCCTCGAGTCCTGCACACCGATGGGCCATCCCTGGCTGGCACCGACTATCGAACAAACTGACCAGCAGTCACGATATCCGACCAACCCGCGCTTCTTACACTCACCGCCAACCCCTTTGCCACTTCGTATCACCTACCGCGCCCTTTACTCGGCTCGCCTTAAGCTTCTATCACACAGCTTTTGTCGTTCACACGGTTTTTTCCGTTTCCCGTTTTTTTTCTTCAACCGGCTTGCAAAATTGAAGGCCATTTAAATTTTTTTGAGGGGTTCGGAATTGATGAAAATTGTAGAAAAAAGTATTTGTCAACAGTTTTAGGCATTGTTATTATTTATTATTATGGTACTCATGACAAAATGGTCATTTTTTATATTTAAATGCGAATCCGATCGAAGAAAAATCGTCGTAGAAGAAAAATGGAAATTGAGTCATTGATTATTGCAGTTTCGTTTTTGACCCGTCAGTTCGAAACTTTTTCCAAATGCTCGCGTTTCTTCCACACCCTTTCGGATTCACAGAAATTGTATACATTAAGACGAAAAAGAACATCCGTTCCCAGTGAAATATTGCATCCTCGAAGAGTTCGACAATCTTTTCTTTTTTTACTTTCTCACACAAGCACTATTATACCACACATATTCCAGGCTTTTGAGGAACCCGTGGCTCGCGAGACGTTGCACGTAGTACAGGGTAATAATACGTGAGAGGCCGAGCGACAGTTGCGCAAAAGGGGATGATCGGTATAGTCTGCTACTCGTTTCGTTGGCTGATCGCATCCAGCAAAGACTGTGGAAAAAGAAAGAAAGAGAAAGCAAGACTACCGGGCTTCCTTTCCGAAGCTTCACGATTATCACAGGACCTTATTTCTCCCTCCGGTTACGTTCCTTTTTCCCTGGTTTCTTCGTTGTTCTCCGTTTCACCGGGAGCCACCGGTGACGAGCCAACGGAAAAAAAAGGGTTCGTAAAAAATGATCGGCCAGAATCTGAGATATATATATACATACATACATATGTACGTACAAAAAAAAACGAAAATAAAAAGATTCGGGGGTATCCTCCCCTAGCGGACGGTATCCTTTCCTCTCACGAGGGGGGGGGTTTTTCCCGTGGGCCCGGAGATCTCACCCGGGTTTGATGTACCGTCGCGAGTTCTCGGGCAGAGGGTTTTTGCAGCTGGTCCCATCCGACCAAAAGGATTCTGGGACCCACGGGCCCACGGAAAGACCGATTTCGACGATGAGAAAAAGTGGAGAAAGAGAGATGGAAAAACTTTCGTTCTTCTTACCTGGACGAATAAACTCGAAAGGACCTGCTGCTGTCGGTTCTTCGATCGGTGAAGCGTTTCGTCGACCGCGTCCTGACGACCTGCGACCTGCACGCACGAGGGTATCTCGGCGACCCTATGCTGCCCTCGATTCACGTCGAAACGCATCGAGTGACTGGCACTGGAAAAGAAAAAAAAAAGCCTTCTCACTTGTCTTTTATGTATACCTATATGTATATGTGTATAAAAATGGATCCTCCTGCATCCTGGATGTCCTCGGGCGACGAGAGAATCTCCGGATGGACCTCGTACGCGGTCTCACGTGCGTCCCTTCGCTAATACGTTGTACAAAGTGGTCTCTTGGCCCACTACTTTTTCGTACAAAGTGCGGCACGGATGCGACTCTTTCTGTTTCTCCGTCTCTTTCCACGAGAGCGGACGCTCTTCAGATCACGACGATAGGATTTATCCAAACAACGAGAAACGACCCCCTTACCCAGTGAAACCCTTCGGCACGGAAAACTCGACGTTCCACGAAGCGTGATGGAATGATTTTTTGGCTCGACAATGATGATACGATGGGTCACGGCGAATTGGGTCATCGCTCTTACGTTCTTTTATTTTATTCTAGTTTTTTTATTCTCGTTTTTTTTATTGAAGATTCCACTTTGTTCGGGTTGTCGATAAAATTTCCAATTTTAGTACAAATTTGATTTGAGAATTTTATAACTTTTAGATTGAGAAAAAAATGTCTTCGATGAAGCCTGATTGTTGAGAAAAATTGTTGCTCGAAAATGTTATGATGGACGTGAAATATTGTGTACAAATTTCGGTGGTGAATAAATAATATGGAGGATCTTCGTTTGTTATTTCTTGGGGGCACGTTTTGGTTTGATTTTATTGTAATTTTAGTTTGAGAATTTCGTAGCTTCGAGATTTTTTTTCAATGAAGGAATGGACATGATTTGTGCGAAAAATTGTTATTCGAAAATGTTATGTTCGACGTAAAATATTATGTACTAATTCCAATAATAAATAAATAATAAAATAAATGTTCATTCATAATTTTTCACGAATTTTTTTTCTTTGGGGTACGTACATGCACCGAGTCCTTTTTTTTTTCAAACGTGACGAACACGCGTAAGTCTCTTTCATACGATGGAATATCGTCCGCGAGGTGTACATAATACGTTGTACAACAAAGTGCCCATTGCTTGTCCGAGGGGATTATGTCACATGGTCTAGCACGCCGCCTCTTTCGCTCCGATGGAATTCCGTTTTCGTGTGGGACGTACAAACGTCGGCATCGGTGGCGCGCTAGACGTCGTCGTGAAAGATCGCAAATTGCTCGGACAAATTTTTCTATGGGCTTGCAGACTGTGCGACAAACGTTCGGATCGAAGAGGCTTTCTTGGTTATCGAGGCGAGGTTAACGGCGATCACCTTCGATTGGATTACAACGTACCCGATATTGTTACCGTAATACCAAAACGCGATTTTACGCTACGAAATAAATTTTACGTTGGAATTTTTGAGCAATAGAGAGAGAGAGAGAGAGAGAGACAGAGAAAAAAAAGGAGAAAATAAAAAAGAAATCGCCCCGGTCTATTTAGGCACATAAGCGCAAAGCGATGATGATATTCCGATCGAATTTGGATCACGCGAGAATCGCACCTGCCGCGCGTCATCGCACAAATAAACTCGACGAATTCTCGTACAAAATGATTCATTGTTTGACCGGCGGTTAGTTTGTTTTTTTTCCTTTTTTTTTTTCAAATTTGTTTTTCATCTTTTTTCGGTCGAGCCAATGAGGTCGCTGCTGAGTCCTGTTTGCTACGTAATATTCGTTGGTCGTTGTCTACCTCGTTACTCGGTCCTCCGAGACGCTTTCATCATGGATATCATCGTGTACATACATGTGTGGCCGGAGTCGTCACTCCGATAAGCCCGAACCCGAAAGAGCGAGACGGCGAGAGTCCATAAAAACTCGTGGAATTTTATCCGGGCGTGAAAAAAAAAAATTCGGACCCGCGAAGAACGGCGGAGCAAATACAACGAGAGGGGCGGAAGGAGGGGATTAGGATACTTTGCGATGTCGTGGCCGATAAAAATTGAGAACAAATAAAAATGAATATTATTATGATCAGCGTAAAGCCGAAAAGAATTATTACGAAGACAGCCTAATTACCCGAGCGATAGTTAAAAGAATTGCAAAAAAAAAGCAAAAAGGAAAAAACACGAATTGGCAAGATTTAACTTTGTTGTTTCAACATACAATGAATAAATAAATTATATTGCAGAGAAATAAAATATATTCCAATAGTAAAATTATTGAAATGATGTAAATTTCATCATTTTTCATAAAAACTAACAGAATATTTTTTGCGTTTATTTCTTTCAGAACAATTACTTCCTCGATCAATCAATCAAAAGCAACAGAAAAATATTAAAAACAACGAAAAATTCAAAAAATTGTGTTATCGATCTAATATAGTTCGTTCCAAGCAGCGTAATTGAAATTTGTTAGAATAAATCTTCGATTGCTCCGTCGACGTGAGATTTAGTAAATGTTCCGGTTATCAGCAATCCCGTTAAAACTGTCGTTTCTGTCCAAGGATGATATTCTTCGGGCTTCGAAGAAACTTTCCGAGCGTGAGCGGTGATTAGTAATTAACGACCATACGAGCAACCATGTGCGGAGATCCGTCGAGCAAACACACTTCAACACACACGCACACACACACCCGCATACGCACGATGGTAACCTGCTGGCTAACGAAGCAAGTATGCATAAGTGTTGTAACGAGACGAGCAGAGAGATCGAGAAAGAGAGAGAGAGAGAGAGAGAAAATAGAGAACCAGATAGCGAGATAGAAAGAAAGAGAGAGGGAAATAGAGAAGGAGATCGAGAGACTGAGAGACCAAGAGAGAACGGAAGCAAGACGGACCATAGCGTCATCCTCCATACGGGGACTTTTCGACGCGTCCGCTGACGTCGACGACTAAGACGCCAACAAGCTCGCTGCTTAGCATTCGCGGTGCAATAAATTCTCATTTCTAATTCCAAAATCCCAACTTGCAGTTGTCGTCGCCCTCGACTTCGTCGAGCGGGGTACCGGAATATGTATTCCGTTTCTTTTTTCTTTCTTTTTTTTTCTCGTGGCGTGGTCATGGAGCCAGGCAATGCCGCGACTCGGAGCCGGAGTCGGCAGAGCCGCACCACGGAGCAAACAATTGTACAAACACCGCCGTATTTCATGATAACACACATGTACAAACAGCCTTACGTAAAGCTTGACAATTATACACGATAAAAACTGGACTAGGTGAAAATATGCGCAGCTCTTTATTACACGTATGTCGTTCCGTGTGTGCGTTTCGGTTGAAACGAATATGAGAATGCCCGAGTCCGCACGTGTGGTTTTCGGGTTTCGGGTCAACTACGAAATTTTTTCGTCGACGCGGACGTCGAGCTGACGTCGCGATTAAGCAATTCTTTTGATATTTTTCGAACGAGTGCGTGCTACAAAAACAACATGTGGCTCACGGTTAATCAACTGATCGTCCATGCTGATTTTTTATTTCTGTCCGTTCCATTTAATTGCGTTCTATACTTTTTAATTTGCTTATATGATTATATTGTTTAAACAAATTATTGTTTGAACGGAAAAAAACGATTGATCATAATACTAGAGTAGTTCATAAGAGTTCATAAATTTTTTGGAATTTTTTTGAGCACTTTAAAGTACTTGAAGGCACTGGGGCGGATATGACCCCCACTGCGAAGTAAATGTGCCAAAAAACCCGTTGTGGTCTAAGGGTTGAAAACAAAGTCATCGCCTATATTGCTAACAAAATTGATTTTCGCATATCAATGAATACACAAAAAACACACGTACACATACATACATGCAAAGACGTGCATACATGCATACACATATAGGTACATATAAAGATATATGCGTATGTATCTGAACCAATTATTACGTAGAAACACAATTTTTGAAAAATATCGAAACAGCACTCGATCGAGTTCGTATGCCTGTAAAAGTATCAGGCGCGAGTTGTTGCACTTACTAGAAAATATTGGTGATATTTTCTAATAAAATAATAACAATCCTCCTTCGCCGCGCCGAAGCGACCCTTTACATTTGCACCTTCAATTCCCCAACGACCGCGTCCTTAGGCTGCATTCCGTGCACCCTCGTACGCCGGTTTGCCGTCGCGCAGGGGCTGCTCGCGTAACGGGCCTCACCCCGACCTTTACCCCCACCCCTATTCCCTTTCCGTGATCGAATCTACACGTACCATCGCGTGACGCTAATTATCAGAAGCATTATAGTTGATAGGTCTACTCTGTCGACAAAACATTATCACCGGGTTTGCTCTTCACCGCGGTATCAAAACAGCCTCAACAAATATTAATTATCAAGCGCAATTAATAAATAACAAAATCCATTCAATATAATATTTTATTGCACTAACAGATTTTAATTATTTGATATACATAAATTAATCCAACGGAAGATTGAACATTCGATTTTCACGATTTTAAACATCGAACCGACCCAAACAGCCGAAAACAAGAACGAGAACGAAAAAAAAAAATTGATCAAACTCAAACAAGACCCAAATCTCTCACTGAGCCCAGGGCGTTCGTGCGTCAGGGGAAAAACTCTTCGCGATCAGCCAGGAACGGCAAAAGAGCGCCATCTGACGGGAACAACGGGAAACCATTGTAGAACCATCGGTGCGGTTTCCCGGCACGGTGGAGCATGCGCCGCACGTCAGGCATCTGTCCTATCGATCGTAGTTGTCGGACTCCGAGTTGCTCGAAAACTCGTGGGTAAAGGTGGGAAGGGTGACTCGAAGAGAGAATAGGGACCTCGCAGGGCCGTGCTCACGTGTGTGCGTGAGCGTACGTGTGTGAACGGGTCTACGTCGAAATCGTGTTGGAGCCTGTGGCTAGGCAACCAAACTTGCACACAAGGATTACCTCGGAACCAATCGGGAGCTCCGAAATCGTATACCTCGTCAGACGCGTGTATATATGAATATTCGTATATGCGGCCAGAGCCGAGCCTCTAAAAGGGGATTAGAGATCGTCTCGTCTCTGATTTAACATACATTTGTAATGTATGCGAAGCTACTTTTATACAATCGACGATATGAATTATTATTATTAATTTTATTACCTTCGTTATTAATAGTACACTCCTCTCAGACACATTTTTATCTTTGTCATGAGCACTATGATTGTTCTGTCAATTAATTAACTAACGAAATATATTTCATATAAATAGGTAAAAACAGTAAATAAATAAAAATAGGGAAATAAGTATTATGGCTTAGGGATTATTTAGCGGTTATTAGGTATTATTATAGGTATTAGGTTATTATTTAGGTAGTGAGTTAAAATAGGTGTTATTAAAATGATTCAATTAAACAATTTTTTAATGTGGGGTCAACCATCCGATCACTTGATTGAAAGGATCGACTGAAATACTTTTCAAGATACATTTAATCATGAATAAGCTATTCTAAATCGTTTTCTTCTCGCTTGCTCAAGAAATTTGCATACAATTGAATACTTTTTTCCTTACAATATGGGCTACGTAATGTAATTTGAAACTCCGGTAAGGAGATCGTTCCGAATGAGAGCCACGTGGCTGAGTAGGTGAGGCAGCAGTAGCAAGTTTTTTTTAAACAGTGAATTATACTATATATATATAGATTTCGTTCATATTCGTGGTGGAGTTGAGGAAGGCAACGGAACTCACGGTGCAGCTCGTCGTGAAAAGTTTTTCAAGGCCAGAACCGGAAGAGTAAAGTTCCGCCGTTAAGCCGCACCCCCAATTATCCCCCGTCCGTGAGGAAAGCTCGGTACCCCGACACCGACGTAGAGAAAGAACGGAATGAGAAAATGAAGAAAACGACGAGTCGACAAAGAAAATATAAGAAGAAGAAGACGAGGAGGAAGGAGTCAGAAGGGTTCGGGAAGTGAATGGGGGTAGTTTCGATTTTTCAAGGTGCGTCGGCCGCCCTCGAATAATTTGAATAAATTTGAAAACGAGTGCCCCCGGTATTTGCCCCTGGAGGCTGCTGAATATACCCCGAGACTTACGTTCTCTGTACTCCTTCCAACCCCTACCCACCTTCGCCACCTCGAACCCTTTCCATCCCCTCCGCGTCACTCGCCACGTTCAAGCTCAGGCTCTCGCGAAAATCGCGAGTTCACTTTCAACACTTTTCACCTAGTTGGCGGCGTGCCAAAGAGACGTCGAGCCTTGCGCGAGGATTGAAACGAGGGAGAGAGAGAGGAAGAGAGAGAGAGGAAGAGAGAGAGAGAGAGAGAGAGAGAGAGCGGGAGGTGTTGAGGAAAAGCACGAGAAAAAAAAAACTCGCGGTAGGAACTTACTTTTCGGCGAGGTAGTGGAAGTGAGTAAGGAAAACTTCTCCTTTAAGAATCGAGGAGCAATGCAGGCAGTGAGGCGGGCATGGTTGGCTCGTTCTCGTGTTCGCGTAATTTTGCATCTCGAAAAGATCTTTCAGTGAAAGTCTTAAGAGCTCCGTGTAACTCGTTACTTTTATTTTTTTTTCTCACTCCGACCCACCCTCACGCTTCTCATCCTTCATTTCAGAAAGCACTTTCCCTCTCGAGCGCGGAAACGAGGGAAAGGAAATAACACCAGATCATGAATCTATGCCTCAGGTACAAGACTTAATACCATAAATATTAATATAAATATAATGTACTTAATACATAAATTATAAATATTTCTAATTATTATCTCATTACCCTTAGTATGAAATTGTGATATTTATAATTATCTCCAAATAATGTTATGTAAGGTTGATATAATGACTATTTATGTTTTTGACACATATGTGTATGAAACATCTGCATTTCATACACTTTCATTTATTTCCGTTGTCTGCCCACTCTAACCTTTATAGTGGGTCTAAGTCTTAACAACGAATTACCACTATTTTTGGTAAACTGCGAAATCAATTAAACAAAAGCCGGCTGTAAGATCAAGTCAAATGATTTACAAGCTCGAGTCGAAATTACATTATTTCGTTCAGGCAACATGAAAAGGAATTGACCGCGTGAAATTTGTTTTCTTCCAGTGAAATCGCGCGTAGTCTGAGCTATATAGGTTTATGAGAATACGAAGCGAAGAGACGTTGGGTTAGCGATGCCAATCGCCGGTGCGATGGTAGGGAGCGCAAAGCGACCGACGGGGGGTGGGGGTGGTTTCGCCTCTCCGCAGAATGAAGGCGGGGGTTGAACGACGCGGTTGAAAGGTCAGCGTTGTCCAGGATGAGAACGTGTGGCCCCGAGAGCGATGCTGCTGGACCTGCGCGAGTGTATAAGGTCAGACGGGCGGACCGGATTGGCCGGAACGTGAGTTCGGGAGGCGGTTCTAAGCCCGGTTTAGAGGGGTAGTTTCTAGTATACGAGGTACCGCTCGTGCGAAGCGAGGGAGAGACACAAAACGGCCGAGACGCGGCGAGACAGAGGTGGAGCAGTCGGCCCCGTACAGCGAGAGCGAGCGCGCGCGCGCGCGCAACCCCCGAATATATTTGACCATGGAGGCACGACAAGGGCTCGCGTTGGTTGGTGCGGCCACACGTAGGGTCCACGACTTTGGCTGACCCGAGACACCGATGTCACAGGTGCCAAGAATGAGAAATCGTTTCTCTTGAACTTTTGGTCTGTATTCGGACAGCCGGCACGTGGATACTTCTTTCACCCTCGGGACTAGAGGGATGGAATGAAATTTCTTTTTTTATAAATGGAAAGAAATAAAAAAAAATAGATAAATGAGAATGGAACGATGCGATTAGAATATCAGCTACCCCGAAAAATGCTCAATCATCGTTCCCCGGTGGCATTGATCGTTCGATCAACCCTAGGAGGGATAAAAAAAATAAAATATATGTGTATATGTAGATACAAAAGAGAAATGTGATTGGTATAAACGCGGACGAGGATAGTAAGAATACCAATAAGAAGAATAATAGCGAGTATTGGTGAGGGTTCGAGGAGAGTCAAGACGCAGGAATGATCGGTGGGCGGGGGTGGGCAGAGAGAAAGAGAGAGAGAGAGGGCGATAGAGAGAGAGAGCGAATTTCCGATCGTTTTTCACAGGGGGTTGACGAGCGAGCGTCCTCTCGGCGAATGGCCGAGGCCGCCAAACAATCGATATATGCGTTCAAAATGGCCGCCGGGACGCCACCCACCCCTTCGTGAACGTGCCTTCATCCCCTGCTGCCGGTGCTGGTGCTGGTGGTGCTGCTGCTACCGCTGCCTCGCTTTCCGCAGAAAACCCTCCGCTCGCCCGTCCCTCACGTTCCCTCGCAAGCAAGCCAGCCAGCCCGACGACCCTCTCACGTATGCTTCCCCAAAGCTCTTTAGCTTCGGGACTCTCGCTTCGCCGCAGCTACGAACCAGAACCAGCAGAAGCAGAAGCAGCATAACCAGCCCATTCCCGGGATCCTCGAGGGTCCGGAGAAGAGGGTGCAGCTCGTCGAGGCCCTGGGCTCTTTCTCTCTCTCTCTCTCTCTCCACCTCTCCCTCTCCAACCCTCTCTTACCCTCTCTCGCTCCGAGTCTCTCTATCTCGCTCCTCGTGCAGCATACCCCTCGTTGCTCCGGCTTGCCCTCTCGCCACGAAGACTGAGGACCTCAAGAACGACATACGGTTCTTCTCCATATCCCCCCCCCTCCCCAACCTCAGTCGACGTTCCTTCCCCGGTGGAAATCATTCGTATCACGTGTGGACTGAAATCGACGGTCCCAGCGTGACGGGACGACGCCCTTGCCGATACTTTGTTCGAATTATCCAACCCTCCGATGATAAACGTAAGTCGTAACCATTTCCCACGAATATCCCAGTCACGCGTTGGAATAATGTTTGAATAAAGGAACGTAAATTTCTACGTCGTGGTATAAACGCCGATTCGTGCAATTAGATGGAAATGAAGATGAGAAGAAAAAAAAACGAGTAGATATAAATCGGGGCGTGAAGCGCGGAGAGAAAGTTGAGGAAGCGTGCCGGTTGAAGAAAGTGGAGAGAAAGTGCGAGCAACGCTCCCGTTACCCTCCGGAAAGGAGGAAAGAATTTAGCGGGGTAGACGAGGCTCGCGCCTTCGGGGCTCGCAACGTGGGGTAGATGGAGCAGCTTCGTTGGCTCGGTTTCGCGGAGCACAGTCGCGCCGAACGGTTTATTAAAATATAATGGCGTTATCAGAAAGCGCGAGAACGAGCGCGGGGGCAACGAGCGAGCCGGCAAGGGAAGGAAAGGCGTCAGCTTTAAGAGGGAAGTTTTCTTAAGTGTTCTTAATTAGAAGGTAACCTGTTGCTTCGGAAAAAACGGGGTCATGGTCGCCTCCACCGACGCCTTCGTCGCGACGTCCCGACGTCGGAGCTCGTACCAGACTCGCGAGAGTCATTATTTTCTTCTTCTTCTTCTTCTTCGTCCTCTTATTTTTCTTATTCTTTTTTTTAGTCTTCCTCGACTACTACCTCTCCTACTTTTTCGCTTTTCTTTCTCCACTTGTTACCTCCGCCAACTGCAGAATGCGCACCTCACTACCCCCACCAACGACGAGGACGACGACGACGACGACGTCGTCGTCTCGTGCTTCTGCACTCTGCGCGGAATATTTAACAGCCTACTCTGCGTGACCGCGTACGGGCTTTGCGATACCCGTGGAGTAATAGTTTTAAGAATCCCGGGGTTGAAAGCGATGAAAATTGACGACAAAGAGTTGCGCTATGGAAACTTGCGAACTTTTTATTTATTATTTATTTATTTTTCATCTGGTTATTCTTTTGTGGTCTGATACCGAAAAGAATAACAAATTAATTGAAAAGACTATATTCAATAATGAATATTGAAAGAATGAAATAAAAGCATTTTACATTCCCTCAAAAATCACAAATTATTTTTATTTATAATTCTTTCATTTTTTTTTTTTCATGTTTCGATTTTGTCAATTTTTTTGCAAAACTCAAGAAACGTTCCTTTATTTTTTTCTTCGATTTTTTCTTTCAACAGAATACTGCGTCAAAAGAGTTTGATTCTGTTTGGGAGTTGAGACTCTTTACATGCGGATGAATGGAAAACTAGTGCAATATGCGTCCCAGCATCCCGCCGAACGTGTCTCGATTGCATTCTTCGCATACGATGCAGATACACGGGGTAGTCTCTTCCCCGTTCGCCCACGAATTTTTATCCGTGTCACTGCGAGATCTATCGACAAACCGATATAGTCGACCCCCAGAAAGAAAGAGAGAGAGAGGGAGATGGATAAACATAGTAAAAGAGTGAGAGGAAGAAAAAAAGAGACGACACTCAACGAAAGAAATCGAGCCGCGAAAATGCGACGGGTTTGTCGTGTCTCGTTGTCGGGAAAGGGGGTGGACAAGGGCGGGCGGTGACGGCGAAACCAAGGCATAAATCCGATATATGCGGATACAGCCACAGCTGCTCCGTTGCTTCCGTTCCACATACGATTATATAAAAAAAAAGAAAAAAGAAAATATCGTAAGTATATGTACACATGTATATAACCGATGAACAAACAGAACAAAAAAAAGATGCAAATTCTCATTCCCAACGGTTTTTTCGACTGCGATGATTGAGAAGTGGAAAGAGAGAGAGAAAGAAAGAGAGAGAGAGAGAGAGAGAGAGAGAGAAACAGCAAGATAAATTGGGAGAGGGATGAAAAGCGAGAAAGAGAGAGGGAGACAATCGAGCGCGTGAACGACACATACCTACGTCAAATAAATTTGAATATCGATGCCTATTGAATCCGATCGAAGGGTTCGACCGAGTTTCTTTTCACGAACGAAAGGGTTGCAATTTGAATATTTTCGGTCGGGGTAACTAGGTATCTTGGGACTCACGCGGCTCTTCCATCCCCTCTCACTCGTGACCCTCGATCTTCTTTCTTCCTTTCTTTCTTTTCTTTTTTTTTACTACCTCTCGCTCTCGTTTGCTTCCTGCTTTTTTGTATTTGTATACTTCGCGAGATCCATTGTGAGACGCACGAAAACCTAACACCCAGCCACCAGCCCTAGGCTATTCCGTCCATTATTGAAGTAATCAATGTTATTGTGGGGTCGTAGCCCCCGTTACTTCTAATGTGCGTCAGGGCCAGGCTTCAACCGTGCGGGGAACAAATAAGAAAAAGACAAAAATTTAACGCCATCGCGTTGCAGGTATTTTGCCTCAACATTCGAAGAACTGTCGCGACGATATGCTCGATTATCAGATTTGCGTTCGTTTCGATTTTCCAATCGACTCTGACTACGCGATTATTCCCACGTTTATATTCTTTGAATTAATTACATTTTTCTTCATCGTTGTTGGAGCATTTCAAAGAAAATTGATGCAATTTATTGATTTTATTATTTTTTAGGTAATTGATCACTCAGCGCTTATCATTCATTCAATTGATTGAACTAGATTTGATAATTGACTACACTCTCATACAAATTTTATTCTCAAAAGCATTCTTCGCGTATGAAAAGCAACCGTATAAAGATCATTCCTCCAGTAAGTCAGAAAAATGCTAATCAGTCAACCGTTCCCTTTTCTTTGATCAATTTTTTGTGCATGATTTTTATTTTTCAGAGCTCTCGGATTACCCCGAAAATTATGCGGGGCTCGGTAAGCCGAGGAACGAAGGCTAGTCGCGAGTAATATCGTAGGATCGCAGGGTATTAAGGGCCGCGGGTGCGTCGGCCGTCGGACGAGCCCGTCGACGACGAACGAGGGCCCTCGAAATTCTCGACCCGAAACGTAGCCGAAAAGAAAAACGAGGTTTCGAGAGTGTTACGTACTCGCGCTATCTCCAAAATCGACGTGGGCCCATCGAGTGGCCCCTCGAAGATAAGGATCGTCAATTGAATGAACGAAGAGCGGTTATAAGGTGCGAAGCCCGAGCCACGCATGGCTGACCTCATTGTCGTTGCTGGCTGACGTCTTAACTAAGTTCCGACGGTTTGTCTGTGTCCGTGTGCGTATACGTACGTGCGCCGAAAAAAAAGGGGTTTCGATGTGTGAGTATGGGGGTACCGTTGGTTTTACCGATTCACAACCGCGCCAATATCTAACCGGTCATAAATGAACGAACCGAATCTATTTTACATCTGTCGTTGCGATAGACAATCGCTACTGGAAAAAAAAATCAAGGCTTGACTGTGCAGCCACGAAAATCCGGGCTGGAGTATCTGTATTATAATATATAGCACTCGGTGTCCCGATCTAACAATCGCACACGGATGAGTCGATTGAATAAACTGTAACGGAGCAGTCCCGGAGTCTTAACGCTATTTTTTTTTTGTTGAAGCGACAAAAGCTAGAGTGAAATCGTGTCATCGATTCTTCTGCGATTGGAATGTTTTGAAACGTCTTTATCACATGAATTTTGAGGACAATTTATTTCTTTTTCATTATTGTTGTTGGCCAAATCGAATAGAATCTTGACCTTTTCGTTTAACGTTTGATTATGATGGCTCGGTGAATTATGATGATTATTATTATTATTATTATTATTATTATTTTTATTAATTATTATTATTATTATTTTTATTAATTATTATTATTTTTATTTATTATTATTATTATTATTATTATTATTATTATTATTATTATTATTATTATTATTATTATTATTATTATTATTATTATTATTATTATTATTATTATTATTATTATTATTATTATTATTATTATTATTATTATTATTATTAATTATTATTATTCATTATTATTATTGTTGATAATAATAATAATATTAATAATAATATTTTGTTGCTGCATAATTTTTGAACGGGTTATGCGGATGCATGTAAAAATAACTGCTGGAAAAAAAGTGGAGATCGCGTTTTGTTGTACAAATCGAAATAGCGTTGATCTGCCTGTCGCAACCCAGTTCGTCGGTTAATTCGGTGATCCGAATAATGTCGCGAGACATTTTCCCAATATTCGGATATGAATTCCTCGTTGTATTTCATTTAATCATGCCGAGACGCTGAGAATCGCCGTGCAACGGTAATGCATATTAATTATTTCGTTTAACTTTTTTTCTTCAGTTAGGAGTTTGATGCACTCGACGCGAACGAACTTGCATCAAATATATACAATGCACTTTGCCAGGAGTTACGTTGGTTTCCTCTGTCTACCGGTGGCTCTCGTGATTTAATAGGATTTATTGGAAAATTTATATTTCGATAAACCATCAATCGGAAGCAAAAATATAGGAATCCGAGTAGGACGAAAGACGAGCTTTAATATCCAAGGCGACCTAGACGAGATTTTCGCGAATCTCTATAACACGATTCCAAATCCCGAAATAACACATACAGTTCAAATTTCTAATTTTTTCATTTCAATTACGACGAATTTTGAGTGTTTTTAGTTATTAAATCGTTGATAATCGTTGAAGCTTCAACGATCGATCAATCGAGCGTCGTTTAATTTCGTCACATCAACCAGTTAACTAGAATGGATTAACGGCATCAATGACGTTCGATCGTAAATTCTTTGCTCGTTTACGAATTGAAGTGCACGTGTCAAATTGAATTTTCCAGTATGTCAGATCGACGATTTTCATTCAAACGGGGAATGTTCATCGCTCATTTCGGTCTACCCATTCCCATGGTCGAATATACGAGATTTTTATTTTCAGGCGCGGTAAGAAGCAATAACGCAAACATACATAGATATATATTTACATCGACAATCCTCGTCGACGAATCGCTGTGGGAATCATTAATTACAAGACTCGTATGAGGGTTCGAACTAGGACGACAGTTGGTTTTTGTGGATCCTTATGAAAATCGCATTACCGCAACCGATATATGAGAAAAGACGAGCTATTATATTTATATACATACATGTATACACATACACATCCCCACGTGGGTCTAGAGGTGCGTAGCTTAGTGATGGAAATAAGGGGTAAATTTGAAGGAGAGGGAGGTGTGTATAGAGTTTGTGGAGGGGGTTGAGAAGGACCCAGAGTGCATATTCAGCGAGTCACGTATTTGTCGCTCGTTTTCCATACGCCAGGGCCCGAAGGGGGACCGCCGACCCCACCTGGGGCCGTCGCCCTCTCTCTCTCTCTCTCGATCTTTCTCTGTGTCACACACGAAACCGTAAAACACTATGACAAACACTCACGCAAACAGGCAAACAGCCATGAAGAGACGGAGAGAGAAAAAATACGCAGGGACTGCCACATGCCGCGAGACCCAACTCGAATATGCATGTGTTACGTATTCACGAATATGCTAACCCTTTGGTTTAGTCTTTCGATTGGCACGGTACCGGCAACACCTTCCAGCTTCACGATCCTGTTGCTCCTCGACTCGGTTCGTCTGTTTCTTCTTCTTGAGAGAAGGTGAGTCTTGTCAATGTTTTATATGATTTCATTTAATTCAAAAATGTTTGATCGAGAGAACGAGATAAATCGAGAGAAATGAGAACGAGAGAAATCGAGAGAAATGAGAACGCACTCGTGATAAAATGAATTTTAAAAAAATGCAACGGTAAAAGGCATCAATGTTAGAAAAATGTAAATTAAACATACATTTGTATTGAAAGTAATCGTCAAAACTCTGCCACACCGAGATAAGAAAAAGTGGGGGTAGAAAACAGAATGGCGGATGTGAGTGAGAGCGGTAATCTGTGAAACAATGTAAGAAAAGGACGTAGATTGTATCTCAACGAGTTTGAATGTAAATTGGCGGGGAAAGCAAAAATTGTGACTTTACGTAGTTTTTTCCGGGACTTTACGAAGAGTCGTCGTGGCATCCTGATTCAATATTGCGGGCTCCCGGATGGAAATGAGGATTTTATCATATTTTCCAACAACTAATTCCAACCTCGAAGAAAAATATATTTCAACCCATGACATTCGATTGACGAAGTTTTCTCGCTCGTGTAAATTTTTCATTCGATCAGATTCTACATCGAATACAAAGGTCCTTTATTCGATAATACCTTTGTATTGGACTCGCGAAAGTATGTGTCATTATTTTAATTTGCTTACCATTTCTCGCAATTACACATACAAATTAATGCAATGGATACAATAAAATAATAATAATAATAATAATAATAATAATAATAATAACAATAATAGAATGATAATAATAATAATATTAATGATGATAATAAACAAAACAATGAATACAAAAAATCCAAGAAAATCTGTTTTTTGTCTAGAGATTCACATTGGAATTCTAAGAATTCAAAGAAGACTTGAAATTACAAGTGAATCGTTGTCAGCTCCTGACAAAGATTATGATTGAATAGATGATTTTTTTGTCTCATTTTCAGTTCACGATGTATCTTGTAAGATAAATTCGAGAGTATGTTATCAGACGCAGGTGGGGCATTCGTGCTGAGAAAACGAAATACCGAACTCGTGACAAACGTTCGGATATTTCTCCGGAGACACAGTACCATATGGATACATACATATATCTATATGTATATAGCTATATGGTACGTGATGCGCGATATCACTGCAATTCGAAGTTGGGGATGCATCGGAAGAAACGTTGCGATGTCACGAAATTCGTCTCCGCTTCTTCCTTCATCGTACGTTTCCGTCCTGAGAGACGCCGTATCTCGCTCTCGTATCTCGCGTCCACGTTCATCCCTTTCTCCGATGAGAAATGAAACTTTTTAATAGACTTCCGACCAAGTTTCCGCGTCTCTCCGCCGCGGACCCGCGAGACCAACGGGCCCGTCGCGCCGCGATGCTTCTCACGCGGACGCATAAGACACCCGGCGTCGTCACGATCCAAGACACAGATTTTGCAACCTCGTGCGGGGGAATTCGAAAAATTATAAATAAGATTAACAAGCTATGGAGCATTGGGGTGGTTGTAATTTGATGAATGTCCGAATTGCGATGTTTTCGGGGTTCCACCCTAATGGTGCACAATAACGCTATAGTACGCCATTATTTTGCGGCATATCAACGTCGTCGGAATTCCCGTTTTGGCGGAATTTCGACGTTTCGGATACCTGGGAAATTTATTTGGGTGGCAATTTCGCACTTGTTTGTTGATACTCGCAATTCTTGATAAATGATTATCATGCAATTTTTATAAATATTAGCATGAAAATAAATGTAATAATGACTCGAGTCTTCATAATTTTATTCGGGCGGCAGTCTTCACAATATAAAATGGATATTTAACCCGCGATTCCGGTTGTTTGTTGGGTACTAATAAAATTGCGATAGAAGGGGCGAAAGGGGGTGGATGAATGTGCAGGTTTCCGTCGGAAAAGCAGAAAAATAAGACTCCGGGATCAATATATCCGATGTACAGACATAGCTGCGAGTGGATGAGAAAATTTTAAAGGGGCCCGCGAAATATAGAGAGCCGACGGTGTAATAATCGTTTTACAATATGATCGAGTGCGAAACGTGGCGATAAAGTTCTCGTCGTCATCGTCGTCGTCGTCAGCGTTGTCGGCGTCTTCGGCGCCCGGCTTCTTCGTCGAAGACTCGACACTCCGGAGCTAACCGCACTGGCACCTATTCTTCGAGCTCTTTGCCTCGAAATCTCTTATTGCTCGCGATAAAACGGTTTTTATTTCTTGGAGCGAGCTAACAGCGAGAGCGTGGGAGCCAAAGGCGTCGCGCGGAATATACGCGTGGATGAAGCTATGACTAAAAGTATTTTAACGTAGGTTCTACGATGTACCTCGGACGCTTTTGTCGGGACCTACGAGGTGGTTTAACACCGCGGGAAGACAAATTGCCGGGATCGTCGTAATGTCGTGACTTCGTTATCGACTTTAAAAAAATGTATTTTCATCGAGAATTCAATAATTGCGGCTTGATAGTCGTCGGTGAAATATTATAATTCAATTTGGATGAATATTAACGTGAGAATTAATTTAGAGACGGCTGGAAGTACTTTCGAGTATTGAAAAATTTTTTTCTTCGAAGTTTCTCACGAACATAAATATTTCAAACTTATTGCAGAAATTAGGATGAATTGAAAATAATAAAGTCAGGGGAAAGAAGCTAAATATCTTATTTATAAATAATAATGATAATAATAATAATAAAAATAATAATAATAATAATAATAATGATAATAATAATAATAATAATAATAATAATAATAATAATAATAATAATAATAATAATAATAATAATAATAATAATAATAATAATAATAATAATAATAATAATAATAATAATAATAATAATAATAATAATAATAATAATAATAATAATAATAATAATAATAATAATAATAATAATAATAATAATAATAATAATAATAATAATAATAATAATAATAATAATAATAATAAAAATAATAATGAAAATGATCATAATAATAATGATAATAACAACTCGCCATAAAAATATTTAAAAAAGATTTCGTAAGCTGAAAATATTGGATTCCGTGAATTGTGGGACTCCCTATCAGTACGCCGTCCGACGGCCGACAGCCTCGTGCAGGAAAATGGCGTTCGGCCATTTTCCACGAGCCACCCTCTCTCGCATCTCGAATCCACGTTGCCCAGGATTCGTGCGAGCTTGGTTCGACCCGCAATGCCAATGGGATTGTCCAGTGTAGCGCGAAAAATGTTTAGCCCGATTCAATTGGCGTGAATGCCCCGAGTGGTTCCGTCGGACCCGACCGCCCGCTGAGCTACGGGGTTTGACCACTGGTCACGGCGACTCGGTTGACCGTCACAGATCCAATTTTCGTCTTCACCAACGTAGCACGTGGCAACGACCAACCAACCGCGCACAAAACGTTCGGTAATAAATCGAGCGAATAATTTCAATTTACGTATTATTATCGAAAGAAATAAAAGAAAAACAAACAAAAAATCCTACGTTCAGCGATTTTTACCCAATTTGTGTTCAATTGTCGAACAAAATTTTGTACAATTGTTCGGAATATAATGGAGATGAAGAAAAAAGGATATCTCTCACCACAATGCGACGTCTTATTTCCATGAAAATGAAAGATTTTACGATCGAGACATGAATTTTACGCTGCAACTTCGGATAATACGAATTTAACGACAACTGTATGGAAAAATATAATGCGCGTACGTGTGTAACAACGTGCGTGTCGTATTTTAGCGATAAATTTTTCCATTGTCATTCGTTTCTCATATTGGCTCGTACTTGGTGGGTTTGCGAGATAAATCTGTGATATTTTTCGAATAATTCTCGCATTGTGTCGCTCGATGTGATTAGCATCAAAAGTGGTACATTATAGCAAACCCCATAACGGAGCTTTCGTCAGTTATGGTTCGAGGATTTCTTCCCGACGTGGATATTCTTCTTTTCTTCGGCGTATGAATAGTCGTCGAACACGAGCGATATCGACCCTCCCTCACCCCAGACGCTCTTATCTCTCGCCATGTTTCGAAAAAGTCCATAACGTTCGTGCAATACATCCCGAAACCCATAAAATATACGGGAGTCAGCCTTCTACGATGTCCCAGTGTTGGCGCAATAGCCCGGAAATAAATTTGCCGTGGCTAATGACACGGCGTGACAATCGAATAATTATTTAACGACGTTGTGCCGCCCTCTTTGGCCGCAAAATATTGTGGGAGCGAGGGAGAGTGAAAGAGAGATCGCGAGAAAGACAGAGACGGAGACGGGAAAAATAGATAAATCAAGGACCGGATTTGCTTGCGGACGTCGTGGAGTATTTTATGGGGATGATACTGAGCGGGTCGCGTGCCGTGTAGGTAGGAGTGACCATGCATTATCGTTGGCCCGAGGCTCCAGGTCAATCGGGAATCCGGTTTTGACCATTTCCGGTTTTCTCGGCCGGTGAACGGATCACGTAACTGTGACCCTTTCGTCCAGGTTCGGGGTTACGGGGGTCGAGGGTCAGCCCAAACAACCTCTACTCGGGTCAGCCCACCGCCCTTGTACCACTCTCTGATTTATCGCTCTTTCTCAAATTTTCGAGGTTGCTTCGATATTTAATTTTTTTTTCCTATTTTTTCGTTTCCGCTTCGTTGCAAATTTTTTGATGAAGTTACGATTTTATCGAGGTATAATTTAGGACAGAGGGTTGGTTTAGCGTTTGAACATAAATTGGCTTACAATTTCGTTGACTCGAACAGTAATAAAGACACCTGAGTACCTATTTATGGTATAAAGTACGTACTTCGAAATAATAAAATTTTTTTTCGTACTAGGAGGATTTTTGGGCAACAGAAAGTATTAAGTTAAAATAGCGTTTGTCGTTTTTATAAATACAGCTTTATTCTGACGCCTTCGGCAGGAACGCAGGGAATATTTTCAATTGGAACTATTTTCGATCACACAGCATTCGTTTAAAACGAATCGCGTCAGTTAAATAGCTTTTCTAACATAAATTGAAATGTATCAAATGATTGGATGAAGAATTCTGCATCACCTGCATCTATTCAAATATATGTGAAATACCTTACGCCCGACGATACCCAAATTCATTTTTTTAAACACCTAACCGCTGTTCTTACACCTTCGGAACATTTTTGAGCACAAAACGCTTCACCCTCAAAGTGTTCGCAATTCTTCGCACTTACTAATTCCATCAATTCGAAATTCTCCGTCATCTCGAAAAGCTCTACTGTGCATCCGAAAATGTTCAAAAAAATAATCTCCGACTTTTCCCACCACCTGGCGTTCTTTTCAATCACCCCCAAAATTATCGACTTACAACTTCACTCGAAAATCCATTCGAAAATCAAAACCTCGCTTTCGTGCCGATCGCGCGGAAAAAAATTACACCCCATGAATCCTCAGCGAGCGTCTGATCCGCAACGAAATGCACGCTCTTTCGGTGCATCGCTATTTGTACGATCCACCAAGGCGTCCATACACCCCTACGTGACTTTTCCGATGTTAAATTCAATCGGGTAGTATCTCGGAATCCTCGCATAATAAGCATTAGCCAGGAGCGCATCGTGCACGAGAGGCACAAGAGGTTCGTACGTAAGGTATGGGTAAGACGTTCGTGGATATACGGCTCTCGGGCTATTCGGCATCTAAAAGCAGCTTGCGAGTCTGCCTGCGTCTATACCTTCGCGGTGGTACCCGCGGCGTAGACGCGATGCCGTCGATGCGCTCTACCGGGATATGCGGTGAGAGAGCTGTCGTGTACGTGCGCGAGTGTGCGTTCGTGTGCGTGTATGTGTGTGTGTGTGTGTGTGTGTGTGGGGCGCCGGCAGATTTCTAAAGAGCAATGTGCCGTACACGCAAATTGGCGCAAATTGGCGCGAGCTTCCGCGCAGGTCGGGTTCGCGAGTCGAGCCTGCAGAAGACGCTAAGCCGCTGGCAAGCAATTCAAAGTCCTCGGTGCGCCGAGCCAGCGCCGGTACCAGAACCACCACCGGCGGCAACGCCGGCTGCGGGCCAGCGACCAAGGTAGATATGTATAGATGGATAGAATATGTATATGTACATATTTATATATAATTCCTCTTTTCTTTCTCTTTGGTCTCTTTCTTTTTCTATATCTGTATATTGATAACTATCGCGTATTTATTCCTATATTTTTATATATCTATAGTTAAGGTGTTATGCCGGGTGCTATATGTATATAGCCTCGTATATATATTAATATATGGAAATGTATAGCACAACATATGTATAGCGTGCATCTATATAGAGGCAGAGGGAGAAACAGAGAAGAAGGAGGAAGATATTCTGTATATATATAAACATGTGAATATATATATTATATAGGAAAAGAGAGAGAGAGAAAGTGTGTGTGAGAGAGAGAGAGAGAGAGAGAGAGAGAGCAGCGAAGAGTACGTAATAGTAGCGGAGGAAACTGGCGAAAGCAAGAGAGAGCGCGTATGGAAGAGCTTCGCCCAATAGAGACAAACATGCATACACACACGGACATACACCCCCTCCCGCCCCCCACCCCCACACACACGGTAATTTGGGTAGCTCGAGGATTGAAAGGGATGGCAGGAGTGTTTCCGTCGGTTCTTCGTTCCTCGAGCCCGTCTTGCGTCTCGCAAGCTTCGCCTCGGGGACGACCGAATGAGTAGAAGAGAACAGCCAACAGGCTCCCACGTTATTCGCGTAGAGACTCCGGCGTGGATGAGGATACTCGTCGTCTGTACTCCTGCTGCTGCTGCTGCTGCTGCCGCTGGTGGTTGTTTCTGATGGTGCTACATCGGGGATGTACACCAGGGTGGTTTTGGCAAGCCCGTACCCACCTCGACTATTTCCCTCGCTTCCCCTTGCTCTGCTCATCCTCAAAGCTCCCGCGAGTTTCCACCGACGTTTCCAACGCCACCCCCAAACCCACCTCCTTCTGGTCCCACGTTCGTTCTCCCCCACTCCCTCACCCCCGGTGCTCGCCCTGCACCGGGCTACGTCCTTCTCCACCCCCGTCTCGCTCTCAACTGCTGGCGAAGGGCGCAAACGTGACTCGCGGCTGCTTCAACGCGATCCGAATATCTTCTCCAGGGAATTTGCAAACGATAGTACACGCTGTACCGACGGAAATGCACTCTGTTTCGCCGGTCGTGACTAGTCATATGTACGTTGCCTTGAAAAAAGGCAGCGCTACACACTACATTGAAATGCACTACACACCAAAGTATTACACTAAAACACGTTATTACGTATAAAATGTGTAACGAGTTTTTGTTGCTGTCATTGAAAAATCATTTTTTGTTCAGTTTAGTGAGCATCATCGTTTTTTTTTCTTTGTTGGACTTTTGCAGCGGCTGATTGTCTATTTTCCCTAGATTAAGTTTGGAATTGAGTTAAGGATTTCGAGGAACATATGAAACGTGAAAAATTGTGTAGAAAATTGACTGAAACAGGTTGAGGCAGGAGTCAGGGGCAAAAATAAATATGAGGGATTTTACCATTCCAATTGTTCAAAGAATGATGGAAGAAACTGCCAGACTTCGTTTTGTTCTTTCGTCAGACAGTGGCCTTTTCCAGAATCCCTTGGGTAGATCCAGGAAAGAGGGATGTGGTTCATCTACACAGTTACATATATGCCCTTGCGTGTCTGTGTGTGTGTGTGTGTGTGTGTGTGTGTGTGTGTGAAGTTCTAAGAAGAGCGGGTACGGCACTGCCTGGTAGGGTAGTCCCTTATAGACTGGTGGGGATGATGGAGGGAGAATCACGGAGGAGTATGAGATACATGAACCGTCGAACGGAGAAGAACCATCAGAGCGACTGTTGTTTAGAATCTAGAACCAGGTCGTAGGGTGGGGACGGATTAAGCAACTTCGAATTAATTTCAAATGCTGGATGTGAAACGTAGGTGGAAACGAGGAGTCATTACAATTACGGAAATAATTAGCGATGTATCAATGAAAATAAATGAATAAATAAATAAATAAATGAATAAATAAATGAATGAATAAATAAATGAATGAATAAATAAATGAATAAATAAATGAATGAATAAATAAATGAATAAATAACCTAAATAAATAAATAAATAAATAAATTCAGCCACCAGAAATATATTCGCGAATTTGGCTAATTTGTTGATTATGGATTTCATAATTGCAGCGACGATTTCGAGCGAAATTTCGTCGACTCGAAAGCTCCGAAACCCGGAGAAGATAACTGATGCATTGACAAATTAAAATTAAAAAAAAATAAGCCAGAAATAAAAAAACGTGAATCCTGGAGATTTTATCATGCTGGTACCCGAGGTACGAACCTGGCCAGCAAGGATCGCGTCCTCCGGGGTCCTGATACCTTGTTTCAGAAAATAGAACTGCACTGCGACAATGCAAAGATCATCCCCCAATCCTCGCCAGCATCCTTTAACGACGTCCTTGAACCCTCCCGTACCATGATAACAATAATACAACGTTTCTGTTGCGATTGGATTATTAAAATAAACTTCGTGAAGTATGTCAACGTCGAAATTGCGGATTACCAGCTGAAAATGTGGATGAAAAGATGTACGCGCGGTGAGTTTGTACGGTTCGAAGTTGAGTCGGATTTTTCTCGCGGCGGTCCAATTTCGTAAAAGTGCTTCGGTAGCGATCCGAAGGAACGAGGATCTTCGGTGGGAGGCTGTTCTCGGTACCTCGGGAATGGCGGTGCTCGGGTTATAACTATATGTGACCCGTACACCTCCACCCCTGCCCCTCCTCCCGGTGGCCTGGGCCATCGATCCCATCGGTTCGCGGCCAAAGAGGATCAAAGCCAGACTCTCGACCCCGAGCTGAAGAGACAGGGGAGGAGGAAGACGAGAAGAAGGAGGCAGGGGGATGATTTCCGGGAATAGAGACAGCGAGCGAGTGGGAGGATTTCCACGGTGCAACGAAACGATTTTGCCGAGTTATACAGGACGATGCCTTCGTACTTTGTCGGTGGAATGGCGTTCGTGGGTGCTTTTGCGACGTTCCGGTAACGCTGTCCTCCGGCTCAACCCCTTCTCACGGTCGTCTCTTTCTATCTTATCGCCGTTGGGGAAGTCAAAAACCGTGCGGTGAGCTTCTGGCAATGCCGGGTCGGGTTTGCCCGCGGGTAAACGGAGAGAAGACTGACGGTCCCGTGCCCCTCCAGCTGGTACGTCGGTGCTGGGCCTGTCGACGTCGTCCCCGTCGTCGTCGTTGCACGCCGTACGTCGTACGTCGTCTTAACCGACAACGTAGGAAATCCCCTCTTGGCGAGCCCAGAGGGTTACCATGACGACGGGTGCGCGTGACGTAACCACCCACCAGTGTGCCCGTTGAAACAAATGAAGGCACGTCCTCCACCTCCGCCTCCGCCATCCGGATACTTCTCTACATTCTCTGCCTCTTCCATGTCCTCGTGCTGCCGCTACTGCTACTGCTTCTGGTGCTTCTGAAGCTTCTGGTGCTTCTGCCGCTGCTGCTGCTGCTCCTTCGCTCTACCAGCATCTTCGGTCCTCTTCTCCACTGTGCTGGATCACCCCGAAGAGGTGGTCCAGATGCGAAGGACGTGCGAGGGAGACGAGGCGACGAATAAGACGGAGGTACGGTACACGTTGTCCGGGGAGTATGGCTATATGTGGGAAAACGACGGGCAGGGTGAGGGCAGGGGTGGAGGAGGGCGAGTGAGAGAAGGACGGAGGGTATGAGGAGAGGATTCTGTCGAGGGTTGGTGCACAAGACTGGCGAGGATCACGCCGAGGAAACCGGGAGGGAAGAACCGATGATGTCCCGAGGGGTGAACTCGGGGAAAACTATTGCCTTCCCGAGGCAACCTTTCTCTCCCGCTTCCTCCTTCCATCTCTCTCGCTCTCACACACGCTAGCTTGGTCCTGCTTTTGCTATTTCTCGTTCCTCTCGATTCACGCCACGGGCAAGGGGTGCGGATCTCCCTCTTTGCTTATCGAAATTGTGAAGAGAGAGAGAGAGAGAGAGAGACAGAGAGCGAGAGAGGAGAGAGAGAGAGAGAGAGAGAGAGAAAGCGAGAGAGGAGAGAGAGAGAGAGAGACAGAGAGCGAGAGAGGAGAGGGAGAGAGAGAGAGGGTGAGTGAGAGCCAGAAAGATGGCGCAAAGAACGAAGGGATGAAATATCGAAACGTAGGGATGCGTTATAACCGTAGAATCTCGCGGTAGACACACGCATGTGCAGGTCTCCGTGTGCGTATATCGTGCGCACAAGGATCTTATGCACGTCAAAGCTATACGTGTTCCTTTATAAAGGTCGAAGGGTTTCCGCGAAACGTCTTCGCTCTCCGGCAAAGCTTCCTTTTCATCTTCTTCTCTTGCTGGTTTCTCGTATCTCGGATTCCTCGGCTTTAGCATCATTATATTTCGACTACATTCATGATACCCGGAAAATTCCTTTCCGAGCTTTTCACAAGTCCTTCGTGTTACTCGGTACGGGTTATATCGTGTAATTGCTGAATGACAAATGTTTGAGGTTTCCATTAATCGTCGAATAATCGATTACACCGTCGGCAGGGTAGCGAGGGCAGAGGCGGGTAAGGGTGACGAGGTTTTTTCCGTGTGTGTCGCAGTGCCGGAAGATCCACGAGCCATTAATATCCCGCTGCTCGAAATGTTTTTTTTATTTATTTTTTTCGTACACGGGAGTGTCGTGACGAGGACTCGCCCCCCCATTATCCTTTCAAATTGGTTATTTTCGGTAAATACCGTTTTGAAAAGCCAATAATGTTGTTTGCCCATTGTGCCTTGGCTCTCGTCGCTCAGAGTCCCCCTCCCCCTCCTGCGTTCAACAAGCTTTTCCGTCCTTCTCTCACGCTTTCGGCTTTCCCCCCCAATTTTTCCATCCCGCTCTTTCGGCGTGAAGCGAAAAAAAAACCTGCGTGTGCGACAGGGTGTCCCTGCGGGTTAGCCGGCTCGGGCGACAAACGTAATCCCAAAAACGGCACAGGTGATAGACTCCCGGGGACGAATAGCTCCGTGGAAAAAAAATAAAATCCTCATACGTGGCGTATGGTTGGGATGTGCCAGGTAGCCGATGGGGGCCATTGAGAGCAAAATCTCTTTTCGTCTCATTCATTCTACATGGGGTTCGCAGAGAGTTCGGGTTTCCGATACATTCGATACCTGCAGGGGTCGGGGTAGTGTGCTTTTTTCTATTTTGTTTTTTTTTCACCTTTCGCTCGTATGTTTGTCGCGACCTGGCATGAACTTTGGTCCGGAATGACACAGTAAATGAAAAGCGAATCAGAAAGTCACGATCTTTGACATTAGTTCCATTCTTTCGACGTTTTTCTGAAGCATTTATTCACAGGAAGAAAGGAAAGACCAAAACAATTGGAGCAAATTTTGAAAATAGTGTTTTATCGATTGATGGAATAATTTGTTTCCCTGAATAAATTCGTTTAGCGGAATAAATATAGTTAATTTCAGTCTCAATCATGACTGTAACATACATATATGATACATACTGAAATATTATGTATGACATATTTACATGTAATATATAATATAATTTAAATGATAATTGTTGATGAGAATAATCTTGAGAAAGCAATAAACATTTCGTCAACGTCGAAACAATTTAAACGTCGCGTTGAACGAAAAATTTATGGAAAAATTAAATGTCGAGGTCGAGAACCGGAAAAAAACGAGGTCTTTAAAGGGAGGAACACGTTGAGGAAGGCTGGAACGAGGGTCTGGCGTAGACGGGGATGAGGTAAGCTGGCATAATTCTCGCGGTGGGCGGTGGAGAGAGGAGAGACTCGAAGGAAACCCAACAGCGGCAGAACCCTCTTCGTCGTCGGGGTCTCAACCTTGAACTACATTTTTAATTGCGATTCTCCCCACCAGGTTCATAGTAAACCCCTTTTTCCCGTCCGCTGCCCCCCTCTAGCACGGTTGAAGGAAGTGGAAGTTGCGGTAGTAGCGGCGCCCCGTCGGTCGCGTTCTCCAGACGATAACGAAAACAAAAGAGAGAAGACGAAACAGTTTTCCGCTGGCAGCCAACGTCTCCTCTCGTCGCCCTTCTTCGTTCCCTTTTCCTTTCTTCTTCTCGCTCGTAGTCTGCATTTTCTCCCGAAGCGCTCGCTGCAGCCCCCGTAACGCGGACGTTGCCTCCGTGATCCCACCTCCACCCTCCCGGCCCTAAGCAACAAGTAGCGCGTTCATTTAAGACGTGTCGAGGTTCTTTTGTTCGTTAAAAGAAGCAAAAAAGGATAGAAAAAAAGTCGCGGTAGTCGGGAAGAGTGAGATGGAACAAGAAAACGAAAGAGCAACGTGAGGACGGGACAAGGAGGGGGAGGAGGTGCTGCAAGGTTCCGCTTAAGGGAGAAAAACGATCTGTCTTCCGGCGCGTAACTCGTCGGCCCGGGGTAAAGATAGCGCCGCGAGAAAAGAAGGATGGGAAACGAGAGACTCGAAATGTTTTTCGTCACTTCTGAACGTCATCGTGCGAATTCGTAATCTTTGACGCATGTGCATGAATTTGTAATTCGGGTCTCCAACATTTAAATAGATTTAATTTTGAAAAACGTGTATTTGATCTCCATTATTTACGGGGTGCAAGAAAAAAAGGAGAATAATCCAATGATCGCTGAATAAATAATTCTTATCAATTTTGCACGCTCTTTTCCACACTTTTATTTCAAATTGAAGATGAAAATCTCGCGAATATAATTTGTATTTTCTCCTTCTAACTTAACTTCGACCTCGCCCGACTTTCGCCATTTTTTTCCCTGACTAACATTCGCTAAACCAGAACGGTATGACAAACAGGCCCAACAAAAAGTCTGAAATATTATACGACGAAAGATAATTACAAAAAGTGTTCGTATCGCGGGCCATTCGACAGGAATCTCCGTTACAAAATTACGCATCTCTCCGGATTCATCTTCCGGGGTTGGGGGACGCTGCATAATAATAAAAAAAAAATAATAATCATCCCTTCTTCGCGGCATATGGCACCGCGGCGCAACATCCGGCTAGTTAACGCGCGCACATACGCACACACACAATCGCAGCACACTGACTTCGATGTACCGTTTGCCTGTCGGGGGTTACCCGGGAGCGCATTTCCACGCACACTTACGACTGTTTCGCTGGGTCGCTAGCTAGCGCGCGCGTGCATACGTTAGACGACTCGTCCGTCGTTCCCATCCGGGCCCAGCATCCCATTGATCCCCATTCAATGGACCATCTCGCTTCGTTAACCAGTCTGTCGCATTTTTTACCCATCATCCCGAAAGGGCAACCCTTTTTCTTTTTCTTTTTTTATTTTTTATATTCGCTCGGTCTTTCCCCAATTTGAATACATTGTACCCTCGGTCGGCATACATATGTATATCCGACCGATAGTTTTCCACCCCAGCCAGGCGCGCTAGGCTGCTACGACCGCGGCACACACCTACGGTGCCGCGTTTCGTTTCTACGCTCAGGCTTGTATCCATTCTGCGCTTTACACAACACATGCTTGTACGTATATTTTGGAATGCCATGCGAGTCATTCTGTGTGCGTGTGTTTGTGACACGTACGCCGGTATGCACGGTTCTTTCTCATCCCTATTTTCTCATCTCCGCGTCGCCCTTTTCTCTCTGTTTCGATCATCTCGCGTCTCGCACAGCGCGCATACACGCAAACCCGCGACGACTCCGCGACGAGGAGGAGAACGTTTTCTACCTGGATAACCCCGCGGGCAACGTTTTGTGTTGCCTGGCTTGACCGAGTTTTATTTTTCTCCCAACCCGGCCCCACCTTCACGTCTCGCTTCTTTCGTTCCCTTTTGCTATGTTCGATTCTCTCTCCTCCTACCCCCTCTCTCGCCTTTCGGATGTATGTCTGTCTCTCTTTCCATCGCCTCTCACAATGCAACTGATTTTGATTTATATGACGCGAACGACAGTCGAACGAGCCGAAGGGCTGGTTCGAACCACTGTCTCGATGCCACGATGAAGGGGTGCACCTTTCTCTTCTCGCGTTTGCCGAAGGGTGCAACGATCCGTGTGCCGTCGGGATGCGCGTGGAAATTATAAATTCATATTCATTCACCGCACAACACCGAGACTGTGAAGCGCGCGTTTCGCTTCGGGGAATCTGAATATTTTCGGTGTATCCAAACTCCTCGACGTAATATTGTATAATTCTCAACCCTTTGTCGAGAATCCCGTAACAAATTTTACATGAGCTAGCTATTTTTTGCTTCTTTGTTTAATTTTTTCTGCGTGACTCATAAATTATTATTTTTTTGCTCCGCTGGCTTTTTGTGGATCCTTATGGAAATCAAAATTTATGTGAATCGCGCGTGTCGCAAGAATGGACATATTTTAGGATGACGTTTTGAATTTTTTTTAAATGGTGGATGCATGAAAATTTATTAAAATACTCGAAAATATATATTTTTTTGGATATTTACAAAAATGTTGATGAAATTTGGGTGAGTTGGGAGTGTGATAGGTATTGAAGGCCTCGAAAAAATTACATTATTCATGAAGACATCTTTTAGAAAAATCGATGTTCCGACTTTGGCAAGTCGCAAAATAAATCGAAAAATTCCCATAGCCTCGCAATTCCAACGCCATCTTAAATTTCAAAGAATAAGGAATGAAAATAAAATTCTAAACTAATAGAAATCCCATCGAAACAAAACTGAAAATCAAGATGTTCCCAGAATTGATTTTTTTTCGCCAAATTCAAGACTCTTCAATGCATTTCGTCCAATTAATAATTCCATCATGCCAAGTATTTCCGTGCGATCTCCTATCGACGTTGGTCCAAAAATTTCAAAATTCACCGCAATCAAGACATCGACAAAGAATCACCGCACGACAAACACCGTCTCATCTCCAAAAACGCCTTTTCCCGCGAAATATCTCAAACGAACCGTAAAAAATTGCGAATCTCGTTCAAAAAAGAGGCAAAAAAAAAGGCATTGACTCCGAAGCAGTCAAGGAAAGTGTCGCGCAGGATGGTTTGGGCGGAGGTAAAGGAGACTGGTAAACGAAGAGGGTTATAAAGAGAGCGTTACCAAGGAAGTAAGGCACGGGAAGCCCGGTTACGGGGGTTGAGAGAGCGAGGAGTGCGAGATTTGATTTATTCCGATTTGCGCCCGGAGGCGAGGAGACGCCGTGGAAGCGGACGTAATATTCTCACGCGCGAGCACATAAACGAGAGCCATCGGACTCTCTCCGTTCCACTCGTTGTGTCTCGCACATCCGACCCCGGAGTCTCAACCCCATCGATAACCGATATATATAGAAATTCCGGCCGAGGACCGTCGTCGAGGCGAACGTCGAAGGCCCCGAAGCCCCGGTGACACGTATATATAGCCTGCTCAATACACGCTCGGCGTCGCACCTTCCTCGCGTCAAAGTAATAATATCTCGTGCGTGTGAGCGCATTCGTATTGCTCGGGGAATTCGCAGATACCAGCTTAAAGAAGTCCCGAGTACGCGCGTTCCTGCCCTGCGTGCCAACGCGCGTATTTATATGATTTTGTTTTTCGAATTTATTTCCTATTTACTTTCCGATTTTGTTGAGAAGTTATTGTAATGAGCCCGAAAATCATCATTGCCGTGATTTTAGCCTGTTTGTACTAAAGTATTTGTGTGTGTGTGCGCGTATATTATTTCTCCGTACGTATGCGATGAAATTTTTTGTTAATGTTTACCCTAAAACGAATAACGCGATCAGAACGATCAGAATATTATTATTTTTGTTCGCACACGTGAATTGACAAATGCCACACAGTCGAGTTAAGGTGGGTGCGTATCTGTTTATGGGGGGTCGGGGGGAGGGTATGACGTGTAAACGTACTTGACGTATTTCATGGTTATATCTTACATATTTTTCGTCCACACACGCACTTATATGGGAAACGAGTACATCCCATATGAGTATATGGGTATATCAGTATGAGTGTATGGGAGACGTACATCCGCGGAAATATTACGGTGCGTGCATGAAGCGCATAACCCTCTTTCTACCTGTTCTCGAAGGGGAGTCGTGCCGCTGGCAGAAAGACAGAGAGAAAGAGAGGATAATAGCTCGCAAAAGAGAGAGAGAGAGAGAGAGAGAGAGACAGTAAGAGAGAGAGAGAAAGATATCCCAGCTATGTGGCGGAAGGAGCCTTCTCGATGCCAAGCATCCGAGCAATAAAGGTGAAAGAATGAGAAACCAGATGGAGGGTGAGAGAGGAAAAAAATCTCCTCACAGACCGTTGATATCCCGAGCCTGAGTCACAGGGAAAAACGCGGAACGGACGATGAATGTTACGTACGACGGTGATGAGAATGTGCATGAGCGAAACAGAGGCAGAGAGAGAGAGAGAGAGAAAGTAAGAGAGAGCCAGAGGCGGCGGAAAGTGAGGTCCATGGAAATTCGAGATAAATTTCTTTTGTAGTTGATCGTCGGGCCGAACGATGTAAGGCAGTAGCTACATTTTAGACGTAGATCGAATAACGAGATCTACATTATGGCTTTCTCATCGCGGCCCGGACACGAATAATAATACTTATAATAATAATAATAATAATAAAAATGAAATATTAATAATATTAATAATACTAATAATAATAATAATAATAATAATAATAATAATAATAATAATGATAATGATAATGATAATAATAATAACAATAATAAAATAATAATAAAAAAAATAATAATAATATCAATAATATTCCACAGAGAAATAATAAAACTACCCAATCATTTCTCTTATATTTTTGGTTCAATTTTTTTAAAATTATTCCTGATCAGCCTCGAGCATTTTTCTCTGCTTGTCCGTATCCGAAGGGTAACCCTCGGTCTTGTTAGTCGATTGGAAAAATTCAAACCGAAGAGACCCCGTGCGGATTCGTCTAAGTCTTGACGAGAGAAGTGAATTCCCTTGCCCGTATGTGCGTGAGTGAGGCTCTGTGTTTGTGTATGTGGGATAAAGAGAGTAAAAATGAGCGTTTGACATAATGCATCCTTCTCTCTCTCTCTCTTTCTCTCCTTTGATTCTTCCAAACAAGGTATAACTGCTTGACGGTAGCCATACGAGTCTCGTCGAAATAAATAAGTTTTGGGAAAAGGGTTGGCCCAACGATAAGAGCAAGCGAGCGAGGGATCGAAGCTTTGCCGAAGGGTTGACGCGGAATTGAAAACGGAAGCCGAACGGAACAGTGGATTTCCCACAACCGCGACGAGCAAAGGGTGAAGGGCCGAAAAGGTCGAGAACTTTTCGAATGATTTTACAACCCCTTCGTGAAGACGACCGTGAAAAGACAACCCCTCGGTGAAATTTCCGAAAACTCAGCTACCCCATTGTCTGTCTTTATTCTACTTTATGGGTCTGACTTCCGTGTGACTTTACTCCCCCCCTCCCGCCATCAATGTTCCTTGTTCGTTGCTTTTAGTACCTGATGTTTTTCGCGCAACGCAACAGGTGGATTTTATCTAAAATGCCTGAGAACGTTTTTTTTTCTATTTTGTTTTTTTTTCATGCCTTTACTCTTCTGTCTTTTTTCTTTTTTTTCCGTTTTTTGTCAATGACTTTGAAGAAGTACCGACACTTGCTTAAGGCTGGGAGCGAGGGAGAGGGAGTGAATCGTTCTCACAACCCTCTCTCCCTCCCTCCCTCACCCTCTCTCTCTCTCTCCTATGAGTGAAAGTTCGTCGACCGAGGACGCAACGACCCTGGCCCAGAAACAAAAGCTAGACAAGCCGGCAGAGTCGGGGGAAGGTGGAAAAGCTGCTTGTGAATAATTCAGCTACGCTCGCGCACCGAGAAATGAAGAAAAAGTTCAGAGAGAGACGCGGAAAGTTTCGAAGCGTTTGGCGAAGCTTGTACCGAGGCTTCCCTCGCCGGTAAAAGAAACATTGTACACGGAGCGCTGCGGCTCCTCGTCTCGGTGCTTCTGACGACCGTTCACTTATCTTCTCTTTATAAACCAGTGTCTCGTACTTACCTAACAACTCCCCCCCCCCCCCCCCCCCCAAAGCTCCGTACTTTTTACCTGTATTAAAACTGAAGGAACTAACAAGGATAATGAATTTCGCTACAACGAATTAGAAAGCCCGAATATGATTTTTTTTTGTATATGATATGAATTTTTTTTCCAATCCTCAATGTCGTCATCGTGAAAACTCCGCACGTTGCGGAGCTTGACGCGACGAAGCTTTTTATTGTCGAACGCTCGTCGGTTGCAGGGACTTGGGCGGAAGCTTCGGGCGACAGAGAGAAATGAAGCTAATAGAAAAGAGACGAGGAGAAAATAGATTGGCGACACGAGGCGTGTTTCAAGCTTGGTAAAAGTAGACGGTTACCGCGACAGGACCTACCGCAACCCAACTCTATCCTTCCGCCATCTTGTGAGACAAATGGTAAAACTTTTTTTGTTTCCGCTTGTCCACGGAAAATGGTGAAATTTATTTGTGACAATTGTTCCAAATGAATTACGAATTCTGGAATTACATGACGTTGCGAGTGACATGGCCGACCCAGTTTCAAATTTTGAGATAATATTGTTTTCGTGATTTCTAATTACTCGATACCGTTTCGGGTGGGAAAATCATTATCGTCCTGACGGAGTACCTGAAAGAGTCGGCAATGATGATAACAATTACAGCCAACTACTCGGTTCACAGATATGGAAAAAAATAATAAATGAGATTAAAACTTTAAAAAAATGAAATAAATTAATAAATTGAAATAATAAATAAATCAATAAGAATCTAAACATAACAATTTGTTCAAACATTCACACCAAGAAGACATCGAGCTTGATTTTTCATCCCCTGCCAACTCGTACGCAGTTCTAATTGCCCACTCGCGATGTTTCCCGCTTTCACCACCAGTTTTCCATACTCAACGCGTTTTTGTTCCTCTTTCAATCCCAATCGCGCAGCGACGCGCAACGGGAAACACCGTCGGATGACAGTGGAAGCGATTCGGGAAGGGACGAAACACCATGGTTGATTGTGAAAGAATGGTTTCGAACGAAACGAAACGAATGAATGAACGAATGAATGAGTTCGGTGTGCGAGTGATGATTCCGCACTGACGCCAACAAAGTCGCTGTCGAGTCGCACGCGGAATCAGCGCGGTCTCTTGACTCTCTCGCGGCAGAACGCGCTAGCGGCGAGGCAGTTCGTCGCGCCGAGGTTGAATTTCAGTCCGGCAGGGGGTCTGAACGGACTGCGACGGAACGCGCGGGGCCGGGCGGCCCAGGAAACCCTGTAAAACAAAAGAATTCGCGGTGAGGGGCACATGGAAAACGGAGAAGGGGGTGACGGAGGGCGGAGGGGAAGGGCCGGGCGGGCAAATTACGGATTCAAACGGCTCCCTTTTGTCTTTTCATGTTTATTTCTTTGTTTTTGCGCCGACGGCATTGTTTCAGACCGGCGGCGGACAGGGATGCCAGGGATTCGCGGAACGTTCCTCGCAGGGCACACATAAACACATACACGCGTGTACACACACACACACATGCGCTATTACAAGCTGCAAAGCTTTGTCGGAACACGACTCGTAGCTTTGTTATTGCTTCGGCTCTTCTCTATTTTTTTCTTCTCTTGTCTTTCTCGGCGTGCTTCCTTCGTCGTTTTGTTTTAACATTTTCTCTTCTTCTTTCTTGGTTTTTTTTTTTTTCGAACCCCCTACGAAACTCCAACCCCGCTCACGCGATTCTCTCGTTACTAACCGTTTGTTTTTTTTTTTTCGTTTTTATTTTCGTGTTTGTTTTTTTTCCTCATTCTTTAGGACAACCGACACGAATTCCAGAAGTCACAGTCAAGCTCGCGTCACCGCGCGTACCGTTGTGTGACCCTTTTATTTTTTTTGCCCATCTGCAACCGAACGTGTACACGTGGATGTGTGCGCCCGTGTGTAAGTGCACGAGTTGAAGGGCGCAGACCGTTCGAGCAACCTATTTCGGATTTAAATAAAATTATGTACTTTATTTGATTGGTTTTCGAAAAATTCGCGTTGAAATGTCGTTTCTATTTAGAAAAAAAGAAATCCACGTAGGAATCATCATTTATTTTTCAAAAATTCGGGTCGCTTTGGATGGTATTGCGAATGTCGTTGAATGAAAAATTTGCGAGACACTCGTTGAAATATTTGAAAGGAAGACGATTTTAGTTTTCGATGCTCACGATTCCGACTATCCGGTGATTATCGTAACGTGGGATGGTGGAAAATCTCGTCGACCGTCTAATTATTCCGTGACAAACCGACGTGCTAAATGAATTTTGAAACTCGACTCGCATACGAAAAGAACATTATTCCGGGGAAGCTCGTCGATGCCGGGTCGGTGGCCAAATGGCTCCATCAAGCTCGCGCATCAGCGGATGTCTGGAAAATTCTTCGTTATTCCGTTGCATTATTGCATAAGTTGGAAGATGCGAATTAATTTTTGTCAAGAATAACCCGACGGTTGAGTGCCGTACGATGATAACGTTTCAGGTGAAATTTCCGGCGACGAAAATCTCCGATGTATCCGCGTTTGTCGCGAAAGTTGATAAAATCGTGGGAAAGACGGCGATTGACCGAGGGCAGATTCGCGGCGTCGGTGGCTGAATTTCGCTGGGCGATGCTTAAATGACAGCCTGACTGACGAGATTCAAAAATTTACGAAGCGCGACCGAAGAGCTTTGCGGGTAATTTTACCGAAATAAATAGAATCGGCTTCCTCGTTGCTCGTCTGTTTTCTCAGCCACGAAGAATTCTCATTCGTCGAAGGTGGATGAAAAATTAAACTTCCCGATTAACAATATCACGGAGGCCTCGGTTCTCGTTCTTCCATGGCCGCCAAAACCGCTCTCTCTATTTATTTAACGAATAAAATTTCGTTTATAGACTCGCGATGTACATTTTGCACCTTAAAATGTATTTCAGCGAATCAGGGTTTGAGCACGAAGGGACAATGAACCGGTCGAACAGTTTAATCTAATCTCGTTTTCAGCCCTGATTTGCGATTCATTTTATTACAGCCAATTCCGCAGTTTATCAGACCCAGAAATGTCATCAGCGAGAAAATTCGAACGATAGTGAACGTTAAGCGGTTTAGCCCAGCGCAGATTGAAGAATACACTCCCTTCGACCTTTCCCCCTCCCATTTTACAGCACCCCTCTTCGAAGTTCGTTCCGATTGCTTCCTCTCCTGTCATTTCAAACCGGAAATCTATTTTCAAAATGTTATCACCACGATTCCTTCGAAGCGTATTTCATTTTGCCCTAAAATTCGGACGCCATTTCCTCGCCTCTCGTGCTTTCATCCCGACGAAGATTTTCCAAAAATAAAGCTCGGTCCGTACGGTTCTGCAAAATGTCTAAATGGTGATGGATTCGTAGCGAATTGTGGGAAAGCGTCGGGCTAGAGAGGATGGAAGTTGGGGATCTGCCGGTTTGCGAATTTTCATGCGACTGATTCGGCCAATTGTGCTGTGTCTACAGCTTCCAACCGTCGGACCCGGGGATGAGGGGAAGAGGGTGGACTCAGGGTGGTTCTCATACGTTGGTCAGAAGCGAGCTTCCGGTGCGGCGCGACATTTGCTCTGCTGTGTGAAGGAGACGTGTAGGACGTGCAGGGTGTAAGGTACAAGGGTGCAGCGATAGTGGTGTGTGGCGACGGTGGTGCGCGGAGGTAGGGGCTTCATCGCCAAGGACCACGAGATCAATATGTATGTTAGGGGATGTGGACCGCTCGGTTGGGAAGGGTGAGGGAGGAAGGGGGGGGGGGGCGGCCAGCCACCCGCCTTCGTCTGATTGGCCAACGGCTACCTACGAAGCCACGCCCACTCCCACACACGGTGTCTTAGCCCTCCAGCGAACCCGCTGTGTTCACCCACTCGGGCCGCACAGACTCACCCCCTGCGCACTTTCGAAAACCACCACCGTCGCTGTTTCTCTCTTTCTCTTCTTGCATTCTCTCTCGCACACACGCGTATATACTCGCTCGCCTGCGGCCTGTGCACATCCTCTCTGACTCTCTTGCCGTGCCAGTGCTTTCGCCTTGCCTGCGCTACGGACCTGTCTATGTGCACGCGTGTGTGTACGCTTGTGTATGTATGCATGTGCAAGGCTTACACGCTCCGCGAGAATCGCAAGAAGTGGTGGCGGAGAGGGGCGAGGGAGAGCTTTTGCGGGTACGTACCACAAGTAGAACCAGCCAGCAGCCACCCACTCGTCGTCTCGCGCGCACCACCCCGAACTGTACAACACTTCACGTCCTTATCGATGAATTCTACGAAATCATCGAAAATTGCAAAGCCAACTTCCAGCTGTAAAGTGTCTCATTGTTTTTCACGGCGACGTGAAACAGTTGATGCTTCCGATGGGATTTTGAATTGTCGGGAATTGGTATTTAATTCGCCCAGGGAGGGCGATGCTTCCGGAAAGTTTTGTAATTGACGAAGGTTCGGTCGTTTCGATTCGATGTATTTTAGAGATCAGCTTTAGAGGAATTTGCGAAGGTCTTTGACGAAAATGACACGTCGATATTTGCTTGAAAAAAATATTTTGTATCGGAAGCCTGTCGGACGACTAGGCGTGACGATGGTTTGATATCACGTGTAGAACTATTGTAGAGCTTTCCCAACGATAATTGGATTGGTTTGGTCGAAGTGAGGGGGAGAAACTTTGAGGAAGGGGTTAAGAAAGGTCGAGGGATATTGTAATAGCGAGAGATTCGTGGGCGAACATTCGAATGGCGGGCATGCGAGGGCAAACGTTTGCTACGTCCACCGGCAAGCCTCGAATTAACCGGATAATTAGCTCAAATGGCGAGCTGGATCAGCAAGCGCAGTCAGAAGCATCAACCCCGCTCTCGCCGTCTCTCTTTCACTCCGAACCACACGGTTTGCTCGCCTTCGGAAAGTTTGAGTCCCCGTTGCACGGATCTCGCGATCCTCCCGGCTAATCTCCACCCGTCGCCCATCTCCCCCACCCCCGCTCCATCCGATCTCGCCCTACTGAGCTCAAGCGCCATTCTAAAATATTTACTTCGGAATATTCCGGCATCAGTGACTGCGGGCACTCTCGTTAAATGGATTGTGCTCTATCAGAGCTCACACTCTGACATCTGAAAGAAAAAAAATCTACCCTCCATTATTCCCCTTTTTTCTTTATTCGTAAAATAAATTCGTTTTTTTTTGTATTTGCACGTGATTCCCAATTCTGTAATTGGCAGAATCGAGGGTGTACTTGATTTATGTCCCTATTTCTTATGGTTGAAATGTCACCCTTCCTTTATGGGTTTTGATGTGGAAATTTGTGTGTGCGAGTATGTAATACGTGTGGCTCATAGCATCAGGAACTTTGCCAGTTTGCAGCGTCATAGAATCGTAGGCCGTCAGCCGGGGTTTTTAAGATGCAGACTTGTCGTGGTTCTTTGGATGCTGCTTCGTTAGGAATATTTTTTTTTATGTTCGAGGATCTGGATTTGTGATCGTATCGAAACAAAGAGCTTCCCAGTCGGAGTTCGTCGAACGGGAAACGACACCCTCAAGCTCGAGCTCGTTCCGTCAGGCTCTCGACGGGCTCCCACGCGATACCAAACGGGAAATTACGTACCTACTCGAAGATTCGGTCCAACGGTACTTTCCGAGAGCGAAGGCGAGATTAATTGCCAGCGAATTCAATGGGCGATCGAGTGGGAATCTGCTGTAATTGAGGGACAGAGGAGGGTGCAGTCGGTTTGCCTTTTTTGCGGGATAAGTTGTTCATATTCCGGCTTGGAATCAATGATACGCCAATTATTATTCCGCGTGATCCGGTAAGGTGTCAGAAATATTTTGCAAACACTATTTTCGAGGCCCGAAAATTACCATAAAATACATTCGGCAATGCTGTACGCTGTTGATTTGAGGTAAACTAATTTATTTATTCTTCCTTTATTATTCAAGATTTTTTCAATCTTATATGAGGTGCATCAATTTTTCTAAAAATTCAGTCGAACGATTGTACAAATTGATTGTACAAAAAAAAACGAATAAAATTGTCATGAAAGCTGTGGCAAATCAGTTCTTTTTATTATCCAATCAGTTCTCCTATTCTCGGTGTACTCGTCAATGAAGATAAGGAAAAAAATGTGGCGATGTTATCATTACACAGTAAGATTTCATACTCAATATAACCGGCAAAGACCATGGACCTGTGAATCCAAACTACAAACTTGACAAGAAAAAAGAACAAAAAAAAACCCAAGAGACTCGGGCAAACTAATTTTCGTGAAATCGAGTGAGACCCGCCAGATAATCAAAACTACTCCGAACAAATCCCGCGCGGTCGGTTCGACACTTTGAAAGCGGACGACAAGGAAGGAGACGAGAGGATGACGAGCCTGAGGTTGTAACGGAAGTCGTGTTTGGTCGAAGTTATGGGTGTCGGTCGAGCGAAAGGAGTCTCGCACCGTCGAGGCGAAGAATTCTCGGCAAAGTCTTTCCTCGCTCTTTTTCCATTTTCTTTCAGCCCGTCGTCGTTGCCTCCTTCTCCGTACCTCCGCGCTCTCTCCAGACGTTTTCATTCATAATTAGAGAAGTAAAAAAAGAGAGAGGGAGAAAGAAAAAAAAACGAATCCGCCGCGACGAGCGCGGAGCCGCGAGCGTCTCTCGTGCCAGCCGGCGAACCGCGGGGCGTAGTACGTTCGCGTAGTAGAAAGAAAGAGTCAATGAAGAAAGTGGCGGCGCGCTAGTACAGACTCGGAGCCGTGGTAGAGAGACGAAAGGGGGAGGGGGAGAGCGAAGGCGGTAACTCCGGCGGTGCTCAATGAATAAGAGAGCGGGAGGGTTGTGGGCCGACGAGGAAGTGAGAACCGCAAGCGGGATGGAGGGACGGGGTTGAAAAAGAGTGAAAGAGAGAAAGAATTACCTGGAGGGCGAACGAACCGCGCTTGGCAGTCAAACGCGGGTGCGAGCGAGAGAACGTTCGAGGAAGATAAAAGATCGTGAAGAAAAGACGAAGTGCGAGTGAGAAATCCGGTTCTTCGTGTACTCAAGGGGAGAGGAGCAGAGGTGAGGTCGTTGAAGCTCGAAGGAAAACTGAGCTCGTGGCAAGAGAGAACGAGATCTTAAAGACTTTCGCTATTCTGTTAATTTTCTTGCTGAAGTGGGTTAAATTATTTTACGAGTTGCTTCGGTCTTTTGCGGGAGCACGCGAACGCGGGTACGCGCGTGCTTTCTTCCTGCCGACTACCCTTCTTTCTTCAACCTCGTGGCCTCCTTTGTTTACCATAATCTTCGTAATTCGCGCGGTTTCATTTTGTTCTTTTTTTTTTTTGGTTTGTTTCAACCTCCGTGCTTATACACTCAACTTATTTCGTTCTCGCTTGGTTATCACTCTTTCGCGACATTGTGCTGGATCCCGGGCGAATGTTCATCACCCCATCGCACCCTTCTTCTTGGTAATGTCTTTAAGGACGTCAACCGCGGCAGGACGATACCGGCCACGTAAGAAGCTAGAAAGTTTTCGCAACTCTTCTATCTGCCTTGCATTTTCTTGTTCGACGTGTATCGAGAAACAGCTTCCCTCGCTATTATGCATGGGAAACATTTTTTTAAACTCATATGACTCATCATCACGAGCTAGGAGGTTCACGATCTTCGCTACCTTTGACTTGTCGCGATGGAATTTCATTTTAATCCTCGGCGAATAATTTATAACACGTGAAAAAGATATAAATCGAGATCAACGTTATCACATTTGTGAATTGTTCGAATCGTCAAATAATTCAACCGTATTTTATTGGCGATGTTATATATTTGATTCCGGATCGATGGAATTAACGAATCGATATTGATCGAATTAACGACAGTCAAGATTTAAAAAAATATGGAAAATTTCATGATTGAAATAGCATAGTTGTAAAATTGTTATAGATTATTCTAGATTGATTTTTGATTTGCTGAATCGATGATCGAATAATCGAATATGACATTGACGCTTTTTCGTGCCGTTTTCCATCGTTCGTAGAATAAATCAATCGGATGAAACTTAGTGCGGTCCAAAAGTGGCACGATATTACTTGTCCCATAGCAACGGTTTCGGGAGGAATTCAAATGACGAATATAGCCAAGTATGGGTGCGCGTGAGTCTGTGTGCGATTTGGTTGAGACGTCGCAGAAGAAAGACGAAGCCGACACGCGATAGAGTGAGAGCGAGGCTACGGTTTCCTTCACCCAGCGCGGAGATCCCCGTTCTGAGTTACCCAAATGTATTTACCTGGCGCGAGAGGTTAAAAAATGGGAAGGAAAGAAATGAGTTTTTCACGTATGTATGTATACGTTCTGTGTGTCTGTTAATCAAATATAAAATCTATAAAATGATTGCGGAACCTCTTGAAATGTTCCGATTGAGCTTAAATTTGGCCATAATGTTTTCTAATAGAACATGCTTTAAATCTGAGAGGTGCCATATATTTTCGTTTCCAAAAACGATCCCATATTCTAGCTTCCTAACGAAACATTTTACAGCCTCGATTTTTTTCCCATCTCTAATCCGGCAAAGTTTCCCTATAAATCGGAGTATCACAATTGGCAAATTATCTAGCTCGCAAAATTTGTCCAAGACACGGAACGGTGGAGCGAAAATTGACGTGAATAATAAAATGTTCATCGTTACTCACCGATATCCAATGATAAATCTTCATCCAGAAAATAGTGTTGAACTAAAACCATCAAAAAATTTATTCGCTCATTCGATAAACTCGTTCGGTCGCAAGTGTCGATAATAAAATTCTCACGATCCGAGTAATAATGAATTATAACCCACAAACGTTGCATATGTGTGTGCGCGCCAGTCGCGGTACAATAATAAGACGGTAAAGAGTGCTTGGTAACAGTTTTGAACTCGAGCGTACTTGTCGTTCATGCACCGTGATCGTTATACATGCGAATTCTCGGGTGAGAGTGGAAACAAAATGTAAAAGAAGGTCAATAATTCAGCGAGTACCGATAAGTAGTTTAACTAAGTTATCGAAGAAACGGCATTCACTCCCCAGTGAAGAGGGGGGGGGGGGGGGCTTGCGCCCACCTCCAGTGGATTCTTAAAAACTGAATGTACCACATACACACAGCCGATAAAATCCCCCAACTATTTCTCTTGAATCCGAGTATCAATTCATAGAATACAAAATTTGTTTAAATCAATCAAATTAAAATCAATAAATTATTAAATCTAGATAAAAATCATTGTTATAAAATGTAATAAATGGTTCCATCCTTATACGCCATAAAGAAGTTTTAACGAATATTTTTACATTTAGAATCAGGATGCACCGAGTCGACAGTGGACAGATAGGAATTTTTTTTCACGACGAACGTTTTAAAACGAAGAGCCCGGCAGATTGTACCGAGGATGGTGGACGATGGTCGAGGAGGGATACGCGCTATTGGTCGAGACCGTAGCCGGCCAATGGCGCTTCACCCCCGCGGCGAACGAGGGTGAGTTGCTATGGTAACTCTCACACACGCACCCACCGAAGCACACATACTCGTGCGAGGGACGGGGGTAGAGCAGAGAGACGGAGACCGAGGGGGGTGCCACCACCCTTGGACAAGCCCAATCGATCGAGGTGTGCTTTCACCGGACGAAACTCACCCTCTGTCACCCCAATCCCTCCATCCCTCTCTACATACACACGTATTGAAGACTCACACAGAGCCAGGAGCTGGAGGTAGAGAGACCGGTGCCTGCCTGCTTGTTATTTGAATGTGGAAGGGTGGCTGGCTGGCTGGCTGCTGCTGCTGCTTCTTCGGTCGCTGCCTCGGGTTTGGTTCGAGGGGAGGTTGAATGTGACAGAGTGCCACCCCCGAGCGCTCCCCGCCTGTTCGGAAGTGCGGCGAGCGGTCCTCACCCCACACCTGCTTTCCTGCCGCCCTCGTACTCAATCTCCCTTTCTCCCTCCCTCCCACTTTCTCTTTCTGTCTCTCTCTCTCTTTCTCTTGCTACCCCGGCCTCTCTCTCTCTTTATTGCTTCCCTTTTTCCTGATTGTAGATCTAACTCTGACTCTGACTCTGACTCTGACTCTGACTCTGACTCTGACTCTGACTCTGACTCTGACTCTGACCCTGACTCTGACTCTGACTCTGACTCTGACTCTGACTCTGACTCTGACTCTGACTCTGACTCTGACTCTGACTCTGACTCTGACTCTGACTCTGACTCTGACTCTGACTCTGACTCTGACTCTGACGCTGACTCTGACTCTGACTCTGACTCTGACTCTGACTCTGACTCTGACTCTGACTCTGACTCTGACTCTGACTCTGACTCTGACTCTGACTCTGACTCTGACTCTGACTCTGACTCTGACTCTGACTCTGACTCTGACTCTGACTCTGACTCTGACTCTGACCCTGACTCTGACTCTGACTCTGACTCTGACTCTAACTCGAACTCTGACTCGACTGTGACTCCCCCGACTCTCTTGCTCTCTCCCTATCTCCGTCTCGCCCATCCTTATCCTCTCTCTCTCTTTTTCTCGTTCTCCCTCACTCTTGAATACGTTGAGAAGCTTCATAGGTAAACTAGAGAAGGACGATAAGCGAGTGCGAGAAGCGCAGGGGTGGCGTGGACAGAAATCAATATAAGACGGGCTCTCCACGTACACTCGCGCGCTCTGCCTCACTCCCTCGCTCCTGCTTCACTCGATCCCTCCGACTCCCTTCGTCTCACTCGCCCAACCACTCCTCCATCTCACTTCCCAGCACTCGAATCATCCGCTCTCTCTGGTCTTTTAGTTTCTCCTCACACCCTCCACCCTCTCGCGGTTGCCCTCTCGCTCTCTCGCGTTTCTACACTCGCACTGCCGCGAGCCTGTCCTGAGCTCCCTGTTTTCTCTCACTCGCGTTCTCCATCCCTTTTGGTCCTCGAGCGGCAGCTTGCTAACTCACCTACTCTCCCTGCTGCGTCCTGCTCCCTCGACGGTGGACCAACACACGTAAACGCATCCACCCCCAACCCCATAGTCTACCCGACACATGCACACACACATACAAATCCGTATATCTGCATCTCTTTAGATGTATGTGTGCACATATTGGTGTGCGAAAGATCGGAGTGAGGGCACCCTCCCACGCTCCGGCAAACCGAGCATTTCTGTACAGGGAGCCGGCTGGTGTGTTTCCCCCGATGTAACGGGTGCGCCACGAGGATTCGACGTTGATGCGAGGAATTATTGCCAAACGACCTGGCAGCTTATATAAAGTTCATACTTGATATTCCGTGGACTGTACCTTAATAACCGTAACGACTTAGATATAGTCGTGTCGATGCCTTACTTACATTGATATGCAATTTTTTTTAAATTTAACCATAGAATGAAAATCGATGTTTCCGATTGCGATTCTTTGAAGGACATTTTCTAATGATCTTGAGGGCTGAGGGTTTATTCGCACTAAGCTTAGGTGAATGCTGGATGGCGTGAATATTTTGCGTATTCAATAAGGGGGAATTTCAGTGAGTTTTCAGAATTTAGGAATTGCAAAATGGTGGTGAAAGGACATTAATACTCAAGGGAAGGTGAATTGGAGTCGTGCAGACCCTGATTCACCGCAACTCTTTCAGTACAGTTTTCGGACCGTCTGTTGGCCGTTTGACTAACCCTGCAATTCAATATTCAGTGGAGTTAAAACGAGTATTAATTATTGCATTTCATGACCCACCTCCCTCAAGAAGATGTAACATAAATAGTAATATAAATAATTATATTCTATAATGGAGAGAAAAAAGAAGAGAATGTTTCCCTCGGATGCGTTTCCCTTTCCGTAAAATGAATTTAATAGTCGTGTCAGGATTATTCGGTTTTATTCATGCTATTGACTAACTCAACATCTTGACAACCAGCTCGCTAATCGCTGGACCTTCTCGGCTGAACGAAATTATTCCACAGAACCTCCATAATAGCTGCATTAGCGATGGACGTCGCAGAGGCGACAGACGCAGTCTCTTCCGAAACCTATTCATAATTGAATCAAATTCAAAACTATCGCTCACCAACCCAAAACAGTCCTCCCTTCGAGCGACTTATCTCAAAATATAATGCTAATTCGTGTTTCTCCATTTTCGATCGGTATTACATCGTGAACCCAGACGACTTCGAGGTCACCCGTTGTGCCATAGCCATTGGTGGTGTATAGGATCGATAGGAGAGACAGCAAACGTGTGGGGAAAGAGCGGGATAGAGGCGGTGAGTGTGGGTTCGTATCCCGCGGATAAGGGAACGGCATCCATAAATTACGACGCAACTCCGGGCGCAGGGTAAAAGTCCTGTACAAGTGAGAACGCCCGGTGGATACCGTGAGAGGGACGCGTCAACGTGGTATACGCCAGGAGGGCATCGCCGTAGCTGTTTCACAGCATCAGAACCAGCAGAAACGGAACTCCAGAACGCCCTTCGAGTCCTCGCCTCTATTGCCTCGAGCAACCAGCATCACTGCCACGACCCTCTTGCCCTTCTCGTTCTCCACAGTCGTGTTCGTTTCGTCGGGCAGCTCCATGCTCTGCCTCTTCCCTCGACCGTAGTATATTGTAGTCGCACAAGGCACAAGCTACGATTCCATATATATATTTGAGTCTATATGTATATATGTATATATATGGGTACAGAGGGAGCCATCCGATCCACCTCTTCGAAACCCGCGTTTATGTCGGTAGCCCAACCCTGGCCCTTGGTACGCCGACAGCAACATCGCCAACGAGCGCGAGGGCCTGAGGGTAGGCGTGCTACAGAAACTATAAATTTTATCGTTAAGTTGTTTAGACCCGCGGGCTGTAAACAGTTTGCGTCTCTCGTTTCTTCCCAAGGGTTGATTTCGAAAGCGGCAGTTCCATCCCTCTCCCTCTCTTTCTCTCTTATTTCGTTTCTCTCTTTCGCGTTCACACTGTATTACCGCGACAATCTCCTTATTCTCTCTTTTCGGACTCTCGCACCCCGTCCATTTGTCTTACTCGTCCTCTTCGGTTCTCCGCGTGTACCTTCCATTTTTCTAACGACCTAACAGCGTCAGACCGAGTCCTTCGTTTTCCAGATCCACGATAAATTTGATTCTTCATTGCCGGGTGAAATGTTTTCTTTTTCGAATTTCTTGTTCTCGAATTTAGAATTGAAAAAAATAGTAATTACTGGAGGAATTAATGGAGGCCATTGCAAGAGTTTTCATGGGGATGATAAAGGCGAGAACGAACCATCCAGATGGTAACCATTGCCGGCCTTTTGTATTCCCCGTTGATAATCAAATCGTTGATCAAGATCGATTGAAAATAGAGATTCTGGGTGAAAAATGCACGGAGGAATAATTCGACTGTATCATGTGTCGTAATGCGAAAGCGACAGAGAGTCATTAAGAAGATGATATTCCACGTGCGTCGTAGTTAAGAGGATACAGGCTGTGCGGACGGGCTAGAAAAAAAAATGAATAAAAAAACAACATATGAACTCGAAAAAAAGAAAGAACCGTGAGGGGTTGGTGGATACGTCGTGGTATTCGTCGTCGACGACGTTGACGACGAGGGGGATGGACGTGGGACGTGTTATATACGTAATATGGGTGGCGAAAGAGAGAGAGAGAGGTAGACATGGAACGTGGATATAACTCGGGGGTGGCAAGGGACGTGACACCGTTGGCTGTTGCCGGTCGTATGTGTGTGTGTGTATGCGTGAGAAAGAGAGACGGGTAAGTCGGGAGAGTCTCGGAGGGGCGCGAAGGGGGCTCCACCGGGAAAGAGAGTGAGGGTGAGATGGAGCGAAGCCCGCTCTCGGATTCGATTCCTCGAAAACTGTACGTTTTTCTCGCCGATAGAATGGCCGGGACGTCACCTGAATACATTATGTGTTTTCCACCCCTGGGGCTAGGATATTGAAATTTTTAATATCGAGGGTGGGCGACCGTCGGTAGGTTCGAAAACGATGGAACGGGTGAGTGGAGAGAAAGAGAGAGAAAAGGTCGTACGGAAGGCGGCAGCGTCGGGCGATGCGCGGCGAAGCCCGATGCGCGGAGGGTGAGTACCGACCGCCGGGCACGGAAGAGGGTGGGTGTGCTTTTTCTCTTCTATACGGTGACTGTGCCCTGTGCTCCTACGGTTCGAGCTCGACGGATGAAGACTGGAACGTCTATGGCCTCGCAAAAACGTCCCTCACGCATTTATCCGAACCCCGTCCGAACGCTCCCTCATCCACCCTTTCCTCCGACAACCCCCGCGCCGATCTCTTCTTTTCTTATATTTCCCTCTCAAACGAACCCCTTCCCCCGAGGGACTCACATCCACGAGTACCCATCCACGGACGTATGTCTGCACGGGGTACAGACTCTCCATATATTTGTCGTAATTTTTTTTTAGTACAGCATTATTGTTATTAATTATTTTTATGATTATTCCGAGGTTTTGATCATCGTGTCACGTGTATCGGGTTGTTATGACAGGATTTGGGATTGGTAAATGATGAGAAATTGAATAGAGCAAGTAGAAAAATGATGGCCGAAAGTTTGGATGAATAATTAATTCTTCAGACATTTTAGAGATGCATATATCAATACAGGTATAATTAATAAATATGCATAGATAAACCCAAGGACCAATATTTCTTAAGAAATCCATTCATTATTCCTCATTCTTCGATAAATATCACTAGTGCCATTATTAAAAGAGAAAAAAGTAAAAAAACTTTTACATACAAGTTACCTTTTGTTTTAACCCTCTATACGCGACAATTAGACTCTAAAACTAATTACCGATGGGTTCTCACAATGCTTTCTTTTGATTAACCCAATATAAATCAGAATTCGAGAATGGACTCATGACTGACACTCACACAGCATGCGTCACGTAATTCGACGAATATCTAGACTACGTTTGAGGCAGCACTTATTTTACCTGGGATTATCCCTGGTATACGTTCTTCAACTCAAAAAGATTTTCTCAGGAAAACTTCTTCGGCGTAAAAGCCTCGCAGCTATCGAAGTCAGAAGCAGCGGGAGCGAGTTCGTCGCGGGATGGGTGACGTGTCGAATGAAGAGAGAGAAAAAAATAAAAAATAGTCAAGGGACGACCAATTTGCATGTCGGGACTCGATTTATGTCGTGATCCAATGCGTCGTATCGAATCCGGCACACGCGTCCGACGTGCGGGCATCGACAGAGCGGATTCGAAAAGTCCGTTTTCGATATCGCATTGATATATTTATACCATATATTCAAATATACGATATCCATGTATCCTAAGATATCCCTCTCCCCCTCCACAACAATTGAAAACGATTTCGTCGATAGGTTTCAAATCTAATTCTATCTAATATAATTCCAAATCAAACTGCAACAAACGTTCGAACGATCTATCAATGGGGTTCAAATTCATTCGTTCAATATATATTTTATCGTAAAAATCCTCAGGCTCTGTCCGGCCGGACAAAAACGAGGCAACCTTTTTTTTGTCAGCACAGCGCTTGACCCGAATTTTTCAAATGAGATCATCGAAACAGCGGCGACTCGTGCCGAAAGTCCGTTGACCACTGGTCGCCGTTTCGCCGTTTGATGGACGGACAGTTGCTTTCATGATGAGGAGGTGACCCATCCTCCCGGCTACCTGGGTCGAGCAGCCATCGTGTCCGTAACTAAGGCATAAAGGGATACTTCAGTGTCTGGTCCCTATCACTATTATTGTAGGACGGACGGTCGCGCTGATCCAGTTTCAGAAAAATGGCGGGTGCAGGTGTTACCTTCCGGGTTACCTCGATGATGACGTCCGGTCGGAATTCAAACTGACGTTATTAAAAAAATAAAACTGAAAAAATACACACACACATCTGCACAGGAAAAATTAACGTGAGTAATATTCGATTCCTCTGAGTTATCAAATTTGTTTTCATTGACAAATTTGGAAGACGAATTAAATTATATGGATTCTCATAAATATTTTTAAATATAATGCACATAAAAATGCTTGGACTATTCGTGTTATCTTATCCGAAGCTTCGCGCGCGGATAACCCGCCGGATAGAAAACTGCGACGTTTCTGGAGAGCACCCCGTGAATACAATAATAGCTGTACCGACTGACAATGGTACGCCCCGCGGGTCGCTCCTACAAGATCGTTGAAAAGTACGTTCCAGGTTCAACGCAGAGAAAAGGGAATATGCAAAGCGCGAGAGCAACGTTACGGTTTCTATTATTTTCAATGCGGGTTAACGTTCGCCATCCGCTCGCAAAAGCCGCCGACTACCTGGACTGTTTTTCCACTCGCAAAAGTGAACCAACGTTGTGATAAAAAACGGAAGAATAAAAAAATGAAAACGGGATGAGAACAAGTTACAGGAACGATAATTCGTTGAGGAACGACGAACCCTGGTGGACGACATTGTTCATCCAGCCGTTCGTGGCGAAACGGCGCGTGCCCGAGGGACAACGGCGTGGCCCTTGATGAGGTACAATCCCAAGACCCATCCTCGAAGAACTACCCCCACGATGACGAACTGTCCGTCCGTCTGGGGAGGGGAGTGGAAGGTTCGAAAGGGCTACCGGGTTGACCATCGCTCTTCGACCGGGCGAAAGAAGCGGCGCACGCGAACCCCGTGAAGGGTCAACGCATGACCCTGGGCGTGCAGCTCGGCCCCGACCCCTTTGGTGGTCAAAACAGGCGGAAACATGGCCTGACCCTCGTATATCAAATCCACGGCCGAAAAAATTTAACGCCCGTGGAACTCGTGCCTTATTTCGCCATGACTCGCTTCGTACGCGCAAACTTCGTACCCTTGAGCACACCAAAACTACGACAACCCTCGACCTCGTTCGAGCCAGTGGGATAGGAAGGGAGGGAGAGGGCTTGAGCGCTCGGTCTCTCTATGTTTTGCTATTCATCGTTCACGATTAAAAGCAAATTTATGGCGAATTATATCCCGCAAATTTTGCGTCGTACCAGCCCGACCATCCGTGTAAACATTTTACGATTCAAAGCCGATTACAGGAATCGTATTGTCGCATTTTTTTTTAAATCTTTACAATGAGTATGTTTATTTGTAATGCACGGCTGGAAATGTAATTAGAACTAGGTTGACGGGACATGTTGACTCGACAGGTCTCGTATTTTATCAGCAAAATTGCAAAAACCGTTACAATTACTTCTTACAAATTTTTTGTTGACTTTGTAACGGTATATTTGTGCATCAATCTCCTAATCAAAGTCGGTTAAACGTTTTGGGGAGTAATGTCAATGAATTCTGTAATTGCCGCCCACTTTCGTTAGTAGAATTGTGAAGATATATTTTTGCTGATTTCATCTATATATTATATCTGTTCTCTTCTACTAACGTACTTCAACAAAAATTACAGACACCATTACTATTACTTCCTAACAATTTTTCCTGACTTCACAGACATATATTCGTACAATTCTACTAATAAGAACCCTCAAAAATTGTTACGAATGAACAGGAACGATATTTCAAATTTATCTCCTAAAATCTGAAATCCGTTAAATCTCCAGATCCAATCCTAAATCTAAACCTAAACGAATTGAATGAAATAAAAAATCCAATACTTTTAAAGAAACAAAAATTACCGCAATATAAGACGACGATGAACTTGTCATCGGTTATGTTTCACGCTCACGAGCCCCGGTAAGATGATCCACGAGAATTTAACGCGTGTGAGTCGTTAGTCCGTTTTTTTTTCTTTCCATTCATGCGACTCGTCTTCCGCTTAGTGTGCACCGGTGAGCCTCGGGATTATATTATCCGTGGTGCATGGATGCCCCTCTGCCGCTGCTGCTGCCGCTGCTGCTGTCGACTTGGAGGTCGTTTCGCGGCACGCCGTTAACCCGACCGTACTATATAATAGTACGTACAGTACAAGCTGTACCGGCAGTACGTATATATTTATATACATAGATATATGCATGTGCCCCGCTCGTTACAGAGCTTCCACTCTGCAGATTCAATATTCTAACCAAAATCCCCGGGGCTAGAGGCAGAAGCAAAACTTTACCTCGGCGATGTATGCTGGCTCGACGTTTCGTTGCTCAGCGAGAACGAGCTTTTGGTTGCCTCGCGGAAGATGCGGTAACGCGCGGGCGGTATTATATATATCGCCCGGCGGAAAGCTCGAGCGGCGCGGCAACGGACGCGGGGGCGCGCCGATGCCGCGACGGCAACCTCGACGCTGCCGTCGGTTGGGTTCGGTAAAATTTTGCCGTCGTCTGTGGTAAACTTGCAGTCCACACACGGTTGAAAACGAGCACACACGACGTTACCTTGACGGACTCGACGTGCGGCGAAGGTACAGTAAAGGCCAAAAATACATCCAGTCAAATTTGTTTCATCCCGTGGTTACCGTGTTAGCATCACGATTTAAGAATGGGTGGAAGGATTCGATGCATGCTCGAGATTCTCCCGGAGATTCGTGAAAATATCTTCGGCGTGTGGAAAAATGGGAAAATGAGAAAAATTTTTATTGCGTTTGTATTGTTCGTTGGTAGAATGACTCGAGAGACAATAAGGGTGGATTCGGTTACACGTAAACGTCGTTTGGGATTGGGAAGGACGAAGTGACGAGGTCGGTCTTACGAGAAACTCGGAGGAGGCAAGTGTGTTTGCTTACATCGACTGTACTTTGGAGAAGAAGCAAGGTGCGTCATACACAGAACGCTGCACACAGAAGGAAAGGCTCCGGGCTATGGCTTCCCATCTTATCCTAAATCCTATACGCTACACGGTCTTTATATGTGTATAGATGGGTATACGTGTGTATACGCTGTACGTTATCCACAACCCGCTTTCACTCACCCGCTTGCTCTATCCGGATGCAACCCCGTATGTGCTTAGCCGTCTATATTACGCGACATGGATACTGAGATGCATTCCCGGAAAGCAGCCCGTCTTCATCGTCCTCGTTGCTGGCTCCCCCGCTGGATCTCGTGCGATACAAACCGAAATTTTCAACTTACACCTACATCTACTTTGTACTTCCTAACACATTCAACAAACTCTTCGTGCACTGAAGATTTTACGATATTGGGAACATACGAAACCCATCGTTTTCTCAAAACGAGTAGTGGCACCGGACTATCACGCTCATAATTCTTCACCGCGAAATACATCAAGTACGACATTTTTCTATCATGTTAGAATTTTAATATCTATATTTATTCTCTGACTATAATTAATTATCGGATTTTTATTATAATTATTGCGCAACATCACGAATGAACGCACAGAAATTGCGTCCGCACTAAACTACGAAACATGTAACTCTCCGTACCAGGCGCCATTTGAAGAACGCTATTTTCCCATTTTCTAAGATTTCTTTTAGTTACCCTTTTTTTTTGTGACTACAATAAATCATAGAAATTTCGTTCATAATTGTGGCATGTTTCACGTGATGCATTTCCATACAAAGCCAACAAATCACAATCACGCGGATGGCAATTGTCATCGTTTCGAAAAAAAAAAAAAAAAACCAGCTCATGACCAATTCGTGATCCAGATTCGATGTTTAACGCGGCTCTAATGAGGTGCGCCGAAGGGTTTCATAAAAAAAAAAAAGGGTTCCGAGCTCAGGTACCGAACGCTGCTACGGCCCGAAGTTTCAGGTAGTCCCGGATTTTTAATGGGACCTTATAGGAGACGCACCTTCGAGCATGCCAACCCTTCGCGGGTGACGCTTTTTTCGTTACCTGAGATATACCTCTTCCACGTTCGGAACTCGCGCAATTGTTGCACGAACTGTTTCCATCCACCGAAGGGGTTACGCAGCCTGGATAAAGTATCCGCGAATGATATTGTGAACGTACGTATGTGTGCCGGATAGATTGAAATTCAAATGAGACCGCGAGGATATTCTAATTCTTCGTGTGGCAACCCCTTTTTTCGCCCGAACCAGAACCGGAGGACCCACGCAGCTGCTGCTGCTGCGAACAGGCCCAAATTATATACCTACGTTTCGTTCCTAATTTTTTTTTTTTCGTCATCCCTTGCTATCGACGATTTTCCGCCGTGATCCGCGACAATCGAAAGAGAAAGAGAGACACGAGAGAACGTAAAAAATATTCAAGATTCAAATATGAGCCTACTAAGCCCCGGCGTTCGGAATAAGGGTGTCGAAACGTTGGTGCGGCTGCGATGTGCACGGTTCGCCTCGTGATCGGCAGCCGATCGATTTTGCATACCAAAATAGTACGCTCAAAGCTCGGCGGAGAAGAAAAAAGGACACAAAAATTTTTCATCCCTTCGGTATAACCGTGGCGTCGATAAAAAAGGGAGGAAAGGAAAAAAAAACGATTATTTTTCTTCCTAAGCCTACTAGCCCCGGCATACATCATTGCTCGGCTCAACTGTAACCGTGGATTGTACGTGCATGTAAATATAGATTTATCCGACGTTTGGGTGGAGGGGGGGAGGAGAAGGAGAATAATGCGAAATCCGTGATATGCAACAGCAGCGGGAATATACCGTTCGTTGCAGCTTCCGCAGTTTTCTTCACGGATTCAGCGTTTCTTTCGCTTCGTCTGTATTTTTGTCCTCCGAATGAAACCCCGACGAAACCCTTTGGTTCGTAAATTTTGCGCGAGGTATCGAAAAACTTATCTCTCCGTGAACCAGAATCGTCGGGGGTCTTTGTATTTCCGAAAGTATTATAAATATATCTACGTAGGCACGATTCTCGGAATTCGGAGCATTTCAAAAGCGCGATTTTGAAATCGAGGTTCCAAGGATTTGCCGAAGAGGGGAGGAATAAAGTCGAAGTTTAGGGAAATTCGGATGGGTCTGGCGTGTGAATAAAAAATGAAATAAAAGTTTTCGAGATCCGCGTGACACAATGCGCGTGAGGGTCCTCGAATAACGCCAGATTTTTCGGTGGAAGATGAATGGCCGAGGAGGAAGATTTTCGAAATGAGAATGGCTTAGGGCTCGTGGACCGTCCTTACTCGATTTTGCATAATCAAATCCCCCGACAACGCACTAAAATCCCCAAGTGTATATCGTACACTACATAACGGCGGGTTTTTATGGGTGGACGATGGATATACAGGGTGTCCCATGAAAGATAAATTATTTCGTCCAGTTAAAAAAATGTCGATGACCTTCAAATGTTCAAATGTTCAACAGCATGACCTTGGATAAATAATGTTTTGCAGGACGGTATTCACCTACTAACGAGAAATAATTCTTGTATTTGACATTCCGTTGTATCATCAAAGATAAGCGAGATATTAAAGGCGGTCAATTTTGCTGGGACACCGTGTATACACATAGACGCAAGGGTGCACAACGGGGTTGAATTCGGGGGACTTTCAAGAAATTCAGAACACGCCAAGACTTCGAGAAATGCAGTTTAGCGCGATTCGTGTATGGCTTTATATTTAGTAGCCCTCGTAACTTTCCCTCGTGTACTTGGCAGGTGGACCCTCTTTTGCCGACGTACCCGCAAGGGCTATGGACTTGCCCTATGAGCGAATGGAAATTCCCGAAATAACTACAAACACCCTGGCATGCCTATTCCATTGGATTTTTTTTCTGCGCTTGAGGTTTGGTTCTGGTTCTGCATTTTTACTTGTGACGCGTGCGTCCATTGGCAGATTCTCGGAGACCCCATTTTAAGGTTTTTTCCGGCGATTTGGTGCGAAAGGTACAAAATGGAGGAAAGCATTCTGCTTGGGCTGTGATCAGATGATCCGAGGTGGAATGGAAATTCGTGAAATGCGTCGGGAGACTGATAATATTCAACTTTTTGAGTTTATTGAATTAGCGTTTATCGCGATGAGAATTCGACACCCTGAATGTAATTTCTATGAGGGTGAGAAATCATGGAATTGATTAGTGCGATATCGGGGAACTAGGGAAGGGGTTTGTTGAATGGAAATGTATTTAAACTTGTTTTTGAAGCAAATAACTGCAATTAATTATCATGGAAGTTTCAAAATACTCACATTTCTGCAATAATAATGATCAATAATTTTTATTAATCGTTGTTTTTCAATGGATTCCAATATTCAACAAAAATCCATGATCATTCCTTGACAGAAGTATCTTGATGCATTTTTATCAAAAAAATCCCAACCCCTGGGATGAACTGCTAATGATAAATAAAATGATTATGAAAACCATAAAATTCTTACTTCCAGATACATATTCGTTTGCTCAATTCTTTTGTTCACAAGTCGTTTTACAAAAAATCTGGGAAATCTCGAATGTACAAAGGAAAATGGACGCGTGTCACCATCCCGACTTACGGAGTTGACGTTCGAATGATATGAAAAATATTCATGCCCCGGGGGACCCCGGCTGCACGGGCTTACGAGCATTTTTCCTAAGATCGCATTTATCTCGTAACGAATAATAAACGCAGAGGGAGGAATAAACGACGAAGGCAACGACAAAGAATACGAGCGTTCTTGGAGGATAGACGAGAGGGGACCAAAATCTCTCTCACTCACGTTTTTTCTATCTCTTTTTCTCCCTTCCTCTCTCTGCGGGGGTTCGTACGTCACCGGTGAGCACATAGGTTACGAAAATAAGGATGGGTGGACGCGTTTCGGGTGTTATCGGGTAAGAGCCCGGCGTGAAAAATTCCGGAATGGCGTGGCTCCGGCAGCCTATCGTTGCGGACGCATATCGCGCGCCCAAAGGGCCGATCCCCATACAGGATATAGTCAAACACGTGGCTACATATACATATACACACATACACGTATAGCAGAGCGAAAGTTCCATAGCTCAACTACTATCTCCACGTACGAAAAGGGGATCGGGGACCAGATAGACGCGTAAGGGATGAGGCCGAAGCGAGAAAACCGGAGCATTGGAATTCCACCCCTGGCGGGCGAGAATACCCCGAGGGTCGTCTTAGATGAAAACCGGTGGTGGTTGCCGGGGCTGCGGGGGTGGGCCGGAGGGGGGACACCCTCGTCAAAATGGACGCTAAGTCCGTATAACTCTAACGGGATTTTCGATCGTGGGCGGACGTGCAAGGGCCAGAATGGAACGGGGGCTGGCTGGATGGCTGTTCGCTCTAACCCCCCGAGTTATGTGTGTGTGTATGTGTGTGTGTGTGTGGGTGTAGCTATATGTGTGTAAGCTTGCACGTCCGTGCGGCGGTCGGAGATGGGCGAGTCCCTCAAGATGGCGGCCATAAGGGATGGTTGAAGGGCGCGCGAGGGTTCCCCGGAGAGGCAATATATCAGCGGGAGACCCTCGCGCCCGAGCGATCCCCCTCCCCCGCTTTCTTCGCTCATCCCCCGCCCCCGTACGGTGATAGAGAACGAGCGAGATGTGCTTGCAAGAGCTTTCGCCTTCTCTTGTCCACCCCCGCCTTCCCTCATGGCCACCCCGCTGGTGGCCGTTACCGCACCCCCGTCGTACCGCTACTATCTCGACTCACGGCTCCCTCTTGCTCGTACTGCGTCCTGCCTCTTCCACTTTCTTTCATTCGTTTTCCGGACTTATTTTTCGTCTTCGACAGATCTTCCCACGAAAGCGACAAGGCGAGCCAAAGCTTCGGTCTCTTCGGAATGTGTGTGCGTGTGTGTGTTTTTTCCCCAATGTACGAACGCACTAACAGACCGACCTCCCGATCGGCACTCGCCGGGGGTGTGCGAACGACGGAATGGAATCGAAGTACCGGAATGGTGCGCGGGCCCTTCGATCCGGGAAACGTAATGTACCGCCGTGGCTTTCGTGTTCGTGGCAAACCAGGAAACGCTTGGATGCTGGAAATGGGAAAAAAGTATTGGAATAGATTTGATTTGAATATTTATTTTTTCCGACCGGTGAAGGGATGGCGGGTGGTCGAGGGGCGATATAGTCACGCGGGGATAGTCGAATATCGTGGATATAAATTGTTTCGTCGTACTCGTTTCTTCTCTCCTCCTATAAATTGTGAATCATCGGGGTAAAAAAGAAAAAAAAATGGGGTTACAGGCGTGGGTTAACGGCAAAACAGACAGATCCGTTGATCCCCCGTCGGAATTGTTGGCTATGAGAGGAAATACGACAAAAAATGGAGGATGGTAGGAGGAATGAGCTCAAAGTTGCAAAATATTCGAATTTTATTAACGCACGCAGATTCTTCGAAGAAGGGCCTTGACGGTCCTTAAAAAATTATTGTAGATCGCGATGCGTTGGCTTCGCGACCAATCTCGCGACCATCTCGTACGAGTGGAGACAGACCAACCGTCTCTAACCCACACAAACAGCATAGCTTAAGCGTGAGCGGCACTCGCGAGGTTCGTTGCGCCGCTGCACTGTATGAAAAGCCAGTGACGCGCAATAGGAAGAACGACGACGGAGACGAAAAAAAGAATAAAAGAACGAAGACAGAACGGTGGAGGTTTTAGCGCGGTGGTCGGGTGGAAAGGTGGAGAAGGGTGGAAAATATGAGGAGGCGAATGCGAAGAGCGATCTTCACCGAGCGTATGGGGAGAAATATACAAAAAGGGAGGACGGGAACGTGGGGAAGGTGGAAAAAATTGCTGAAGGAAAAAAGTCTTCGAGGCGTAAAAGAAAAAGCGTGCGGTACCGAGGCAACCACAGCGACGTTTTCTTTTTTTTTTCTCTTTCTTTCTTCGCATTTTTTCGTTGCTTTCCTCGCTGCGTCTCCTTCACCGTAGACGACAAGCCGAGCATCAGCTGGGATACGGCGGGACGAATCATCGGAGAAGGGAGAAACGTAGCGGGACGGACGAAGAGCGAAAATGAAGAAAAAAAATGAAAAAAAAAAACGCAAAGACCGGTGGAGGCAGAACGGTGGAGAGACTCAGTTGGACGAGATCGAATGAAAAGCTCGGCAAACTCTCGCAGGGAGCAAACATCGAGCGTGTAATTCGCTCTTTAAAGAACACTCGGACGATAATTAAGCCGACGTGGGACGGAGGCGTGGGAAGGATGAAGGGAGGACGGAGAGGAAAAACGAAAGAGACCGAGACGGAGAAAAAGTACGGGGGTGGTAGGAAAAGGCGAGCGGGTGGCTCGTTGCATGAGGATGTTATAAGAAGACGGGGCGAGGTCGAACGGGGTTGGTTTTTTTCAGCATGGAGTGTTGCCCGACGATATCTCTGTGTACGTGCATGGCTCCGCAAAGAGCCCGCCGCCCCCACTCTGAAAAAGAGACGAAATGGAAAAGAGACGAAACGATAGAGCGTGCGATGGGGGGATGAAGCGAGGGAGGATGCAAAGGGCGAAGGAAAGAGAGAAGGGGCGGGAGGACGCTGGCTGCGAGCACTCTGAAAAGATCCTTCTCCGTTTATTTTTCGTTACCGTGGCATGGAAAGACACGTGGTGTGTGGTTTTAATTAGCACCGGGGGTGCGTTTCCCCCGCTGGTAGCTTTTTCCCTCTCTCCGTCTTTATCTTGCTCGCTGTCGCGACCGACCCACCGAGCCCCTTTTTCTCAACCCCCGCACGCGGAGTGAGGCCGACTCTGAAGAATCTCACGGAGGCTTACAATTTACCTACCCCTATGTTCAACCACCCTCGCGCCAGCCTCTATGTACCGACGTACTCAGGAACTTATTTTTTTTTTTTTTTTGTTTTTAGTAGACGCTGCACTGCACTCTCACGTGCTTTTACTCTCTCTCTTTCTCACACACACACTTTTTCGCTCCATCCGTTGCCGGTGTCATCGAGATGTTTATTTGTTTTTTTACTCGTTTCCAACTCGCGAAACTCATTTTTATAAATACCTCTGGTAAAATGCAGTCGCGAATCAGAACAATCTGCTGTACGAAATATTTTTCCAAAATTCACCGAAATTTGACTGAATTATACGCATTCATGGGTCAAAAAATAATTTATCAGTATTCGTGTGAGCAACGGAAAAACAGTTAATAAATTTCGTCGGAATTATTGTGTCACAACGAGTTAATTATCTTCGGATAAATTTCGCTGGATTAGCTTAGAATTCGTAACGACTGTGAGAGGCAGAACGCTAATTCGATTGCTCCCGCAATTCACATCACATTTAATTCCCATCTGCAACGATATACAACGAATTATTCAGTTTCGTTCACCTCGAGAGGACAGAGTGGCAAGAAACGCGAGATCATTCCGTTATACATCACAGCCGCCGGAAAGCTCGATAGCGGTTGGGAGATGAAGAAAAGTAACGCGCGGGTAGTTGCAGGGAGAGGAGGTTGATGCGAAGCGAGGGGGTTGCGACGAGCATGGAGAAAAGCACACGGATTGGAACGAGCGAGTCGAAACATTGTTCGAGGTCACCAACGCGTCGCCAATTTGAAGGCGGTAAGCGTCGAGGGCGACCCGCCAACTCAAAAAAAAAAAAAAAACGCGAAAAAAAAAAGCAAAAAGAAAAATAACACAGAAGCATCGTCGAGTCGTTCGTTCTTTTTTTTCTTTCACTCTTCTCATTTGAAAACTGAACGGGCGCTCGCGCACCCCTTCTCCACCACCCTGTTTCCCTCCCGCTCTTTAATCTTCCGTCAGAGCCACCGAGCTGACGTCGGCCGAAGCTTCGTGAATATCTACAAACCGCGTTTTATACATCGCCGAGTTTTATATATGTCGCGACCTGTGTGGGGGTTAATTTTTTTATTAGCTCAAAAACCACTCGACACCCGTTGCCTTCGTCGTTGAGGACGACGACTACGACGACGACGTCGACGCGGTAGTCGTATTCGGCGAGATGTTCCCCCCTTGCAAAAAGGATAAACCACCCTCGTTTCGTGCTCTCTCACTCCCTTTCTGTGCCACCCCCGCCTCATCGCCGTTCTCAACCCGCCATTATTTCTTTGCATCTTCGTCTTCCCCGCCCCCACCCGCCATCACCACCGACCCGCAGGCTTTCGTACTCGACGAACGAATGTCCACACACCTTCGTCATTTTTTTACGTACATTTTCTTTTACCCCTCGCATCCCCGTCTCGTCCACTTTCTCACACTTGCTTCTCATCTTTCACGACTCAACCGCTTGGCTTTTACCTCGATCTTTCCAAGTTTTCTCAAACCACCCCTACTCACCGACGACCACATGACGAGCTCGTGAAAAAATCGACGTAAAGAAAAAAGCTACGAAAAGATCTCGCGTTATATTCATCCGTCGCCATTGAATTTTATTTGAGCCAAACTTAAGAAAATAAAGAATACGTCGTCAACGGCTCCAATATTTACTACTCCAACGAAAAAAATAAATAAATAACAAAATTTTTGTTTTCTGTTACAGATTCGACGCGAATGGAGCAGCGGAGATTTAATTACCCATTGAAATATTTTGAAGAACGGTCACGTCTCTCGCTCGTGAAATGACGTTTCTTACTTTTTCATTTTTATTTTTGCGCTAACGAGATTTTTTTCAAAGGAAAATCACCCTTAAAGTGTGTATTAAGGCAATTAAGATCCCGCGGGGCAAAATCTCTTCAAGAGTTTACCCACAGCAGGTCTTACATAATCATAGAGAAAAGTGCAGAGGTGAAAAAAAAAACAAAAACGACAATAAAGGAGTTTGGCATAGTCGAGAGTTCGGAAACTCAAGTGAAAGCAAGACGTTTACTTTTTTATCTCACTTTCCCTCTCGTATTTAACAAGGTACAAAAGTTGTTCTCGTACCGTTTTCCCTCCCTCTCTTTCTCTCTTTCTCTCTTTTGCTCTGGTTCTCGTGCCTCGGGCGCGCAGAAGCAGTGGCTATGTCGGCAGGTGAAGGAGTCAAGAACTTAAGACCTTAAGAAGCCCGCGACCACGGGTCCGGGGAGTGCTTAGAAACTCTTAAAGGGTGCTAAACTAGTTTCTCGCGCAAGCACGCGCCATTCATTATAACGAGAGCCGAGTACGTATGTATATATGTATACCGTGGAATTGAATATACGCGAGCGTGCGCTCTCTGGGCGGTCAAGTCAGCTAATTCTGTTCGTGCGTGTCGTCGGGCTCGGACACTGGACGCACCGGTCAGTCTTTGAGAAACAGGATTGACCGCATTGTCATGATCGTCACGAGGTTCAAATGTTCTTGAGATTACTTCATAATCGCAATGCACCCTTCTATGGATTGCCGGAATATCAATTTATTTATATTTTATATCTTGATCATGAAAAAGGTTTTTTTTTAATCCCAAAAATTCGATTACGACAATTGTTTGCAAATCGAGTCTTTTATTTGTCGGATTCCGAATGTCGCACATTTTCTTCTCGGCGCAGAATTGTTTTTTATATTACTCGTATTTATCAATAAATTACTTGATAAAGAATAGCAATATAATTTGATTAATTGAGTTTTAATTAATTTAGAATTCATGAAGGTATAGAACAATTTTATTAATTTATAAAAAATGATCGATTGTCTTAGACAGACGGCGATCGAAGTGGCAACGTCAGAGAGCTGGCTTCTCGATTTTCGCAGAATTTTTGTCACACCCACCGATGTACTCGACCGTCGCATTTTAATGCAGGGATGAAGGTAGATATATAGACGGAAAAAGAACCATAGCCTTAAACCCACGTAGCAAAGTGCTCGTGAATACAACGCGAGCCCAATCACCGACACAAATAAATCGTCCTTCGTCTCGTCCTGATTTGCCTCGTCGATCTTGTCTCCGTTTCATCCTGCTGCTCGGAGATCGAAAGAACTAAGACGCAAGGTCGGGAATGAAGAAGATATCAGAGACAGCAGGATCAAGGGATCGCATGAATCGCCCCACCGATCACTCTCGACGAATCACTCTTCAAAGATAGTCTCAAAAAAAAAACCAAAACAAAGAAATTCAGCACATAACGAAATGCAAATCAATGTTTAAACGTCATCTCTAAAAGCTCATTCGAGCTGTCAAGAGTCACGATGGTGTTCGATAGCTCGCTTCTCGATTGGGAGCTACATTTTTCCTATTGCCAGGAATCCTTCCCGGGCTGAAATCGCAGCAATGGTCGGGGGTGGGGATCAAAGGGGGCTTGTAAGCCGACTCTCCGTGCGCATCATTAAGTGCGCGTAAACTTTCGCCAATTAATCTCCCCGCTAATTATTAAGGCATACAGAGAAGCACAAGCCTTATGAGACGTGCGGGGGTGGGAGGTTAAGGGGGGGGGGGGGGGGGGAGAGAGAACTGTGAGTTGGAGAACGAACGCGCTGACGCGATGTACAGTGAGGGTGGTTGCAAGGGTGCAGAGAGAGAGTCTGTGCTTCGCACATCGTACACGTCTATGCTTAATATACCTATGGGTACCGCGAGATACGTCGGTGCCCCTTTTCTTGCGAGTGTTCCAGGTACGCGCGGGACGCGACGAGTAAATTGATTAGAATTAAAGGGTTGGGCGCGTTCCAAGGGCGGAGGGTGTGAGGTGCGAATGCTGCGAGGGTTCACTGCCGCTGCCGCTGCTGCTGCTGCTGCTGCTGCTGCCGGTGCTTCGTGAGAGTAGTACTGGGTACAACGTGCGAGCTCCACGGTGACCACAGCCTCGACGCTGATTGGTGGAGTCAAGTTTGTGGCAAGATGGCTGCTCGCCGCTTTGCAAAAGGGGGTGCGATGCTGCTCTGCGTCGAGGGCGGCAGGTATAGTACGTATACTACACGTACTCTCCCTCGCGTCCTCCCTCTTTCACAACCCACCGCGACCCTCCCCCTCCTGCCCCATCGCCAAACCCTCTTCTATTCTCGCAACCGAGAGCAGAAGCGGCAGGAGGCACTGCTGGGCGCTCTCGCCCGTTCGTTCTTCGTCCCTCAAGCTTTGGCCTCTCTCCCTCCGTCTTCCTCTCACCCTTACTCTCTCTCTCTCTCTCTCTCTCGTTCTGTGTGCGGCTCTAAGATGCTTCTAGCGGCAACCTAGCTTGGCACTATGTGCCAAATAGATGTATGTACGTGTATACCAGAGCCACCCGTTCGAAACAATGCCGGGCGTTGTACAGCAGAGCAGCCCTGGCAGTGCAACCACCGCCAACCCCCTGGGCGCCACTAGCCTCCCTCGCTCCGGGACCATCCTGCTGCTTATACCGTCCAACTCGCACACACCCACGCTTATTCTCTCTCTCTCTCTCTCTTTCTGTCTGTTTCTCTCTCTCTCTCTCTCTCTCTTTTTGTCTTCTTCTCCGTCTCTGTTTATTTCTAGTTTACTCATCTACCGAGCTTTGCATCGTTCTCCGTCCATCCAAAGTCTGTACGGTCGGTTGTGCATCCTTCGTTTCTCCGAATTCTCTATCTCGTTCGCCCTAATAAAGCTTTCCTCCCTTGCGCGTTGCCTCTTACATGCGATAGAGACATATACATACGTTTTATGGAGCTATATATGGGTCGTCATCTCGCCCGGTAGGTACGACGTAGGTACGTACAATCCCCGTAGCGTTCTCGTCCCTCCCATCCAACCACCCACCCTCGCGATACCTTGCGTCTTTCTTTGCCTCTCTCCCACCCCCGCCTCCCGGTCTCAAAGAGAATGTGATAATACGAAGAACTTCGTCTAATGAGTTAATAGCAGGTACCTCACTCTATACTTTGCTCTCCACCACCTCGTTTTACCCGGGACTTCGGGGGAATAAATAACTAGCGACTATGGAGTAAATGCGGTACACGCGTTACGTTATACGATTCTCCGTGTTACGCGTTTTACGTAACGGTTTTTTTTCTAAGCACGAAAACGAAGAAGAAAATAAGGGTAACGAAAGCTTTTGAAGACAAACATGTCATTGAATGTATTGCGAAATTATTACGTGAAAAATTGTTGGTTTATTTTTCATTGTCGGATTGTAAATGATTTGTTTCATAAATCAGCGTAAAAATAAATGCATGCGATGAATCACAGAGTTTGCTAGCACAATAATTCGAACCAAGGTATTATCAAACAACGTGCGAAATACTTTTGCAATTTTCTTTACCATTTTGTTGTCATAATTGCGTTTGAGATCGGGGCAAGGTGCACCGGCGAAACTCCGCGGGATAGAAAGGACTGCGATAAAAGTGCAACCAATAATTTTATTTTCCACGATAAAGCACGGTCTGGCGTGTGCGAGGAAAAATTTGCGGCGGCGGTGAGTCGCAACGCAAGAGGTTCGAGTCGGGCGGTCGTTCCGTCGACGGGACAGGAGACAAGCAGCGTCACGCCGGAAAAACGTCGAGACGAAAAAAGTTAAGAAGAAGGGGCAGCAACGTTGATGCAGCAGACGCGATGCAGAGAGAAGAAGCGAGGAAAGTGGAGTAAAAAACTCGAAATAAAAAAAAATAAGTTTAAAAAAAAAAATGATCGCGGAAAAAGAGAGAAGGTCGGTCTTGGAGAACGCGCGGGGGTGCGAGCGTTCGCGTATCTTTAGTAAGTAAACAGAACGCCTTATGAATTTTAAGCAGCGCCGTGAGCCCGGAGAAAAGCGTTTTTTCTTTGAGCAACCTTTTATATGCGAGCTTCGCGGTAGAAAGACCAACGCAATTTGAAAAGGGGGATACATGAGAGTCGGCAAGGGGGGTGGGGTATGCGGTGGCGTAAAGTAGATGCCGTTGAAGATTGTGTAAACAGCCTATGGCGCGGTTTTGGGGCAATAGCTCGAACCCACGTGCCTCGAGTATTCATAGATTATGAGGAAAAATGGTAATTTCTAGAACGCTTATTGCGACACGTGGGAAAGATCGAGGGAGGAGGGGGGTGCACATGTGGTTGGGGACGTTCCGCGTTTTTCTGAAAAGAGGCCCAGCCGAACATAGACCCATCTGGCGCTATATTTGGATTGTTTTCGTTTCAAATAAAATTGGGCTATTGGATATAATAACGATTTTCCCAACATTAACTCTGATTGCTCTTCGGATTGCTTCTAAATACAAATTACTGGTATAAATAATTCTCGCCTTGCATTTATTACTCTTTTCTTATTCGTCATATATATTTGCATAAATTTAAGACTATAAGAATCATTTTTTATTTCATAAGTTTCTATTGTTGCAATATTTTAAATAAAGATAACCTCTCATGAATAAAATTAATATTATTTCGAAATAAACTTCTTTCCGTTGAGACCTCTATGAGATTCTATTCAGTTCCAACATGGGAACCTTAAAAAATGCAAAAACGAATTACAAACCATGGGCTTCTCATCGGAATATCCTGGTAGAGGGATTGTTTTGTTATTGATTTCCGGGGAATAGCTGGGCGGCTATCTAAGCATTCTAATGGGTCCAGGAGTTGGGATTCTGCGCGTTGCACACGTGTCTCTAATGATTTTAGTGTACCAGCAGGATGCCTACATAATGTATAACGTTTCAGGTATGGGTTCGGAGTACATAGAGGGGTGTACGACGGCTGGGGGTAGTAGACGCACCACAGGAGCGACGGAGGAGGGAGGGGGGGAGAAGAAGTTAGAGGGTAAGAGAGGAAGAGAGGGAAGGAGGGAGAGCACACAGAGCTCTACCTCCGTGCACGGTCACCGCGGGGGTGAGACGTCGAGGGAAAACGGTGCGGGTTCTCGGTGTAATATGTCGGAGCCGGTGGGAACGACGAAGGGAAAGAGGAGAGTACGCGTCTTGTGGGATTCTTAATGGCGAGAGAGGCCTCCGAGGTAACACCGAGGCTATTAAATGCACGCACTATCCTCTCATCCCCTTAAATATATATAAATACATATATAAATGTACATGTATGTGTGTATGGGTGTGTGTGTGTGTGTGTATCCTCTCGCCACGTATTCCGAGTCACCCAGGGATTCTCCCTCGATCGTCGTAAACATTCCGGAATAATTCATGCGAAAAATCAGAGCCCGGTTATTATAACACTCGATCGTTAAGCTTCGGATTCGTGGCGGCAATCTTAATGTACGATGAATCACTGCAGTCAGGGGTCTCGCAATAATTCTATCGATAGGTACAAAAATATGTAAAATAGCGATTAAAGTTTAAGTGTAAGAAGATGACTTAATCGTTGAATAAAAATATCTGGAAATGAATATTTTTTATGGAAATTGTGTGACATTGAAGACGATTTTTTTTTCGTCCGTGGTTTTTGATAACGTGGTGAGTTTTTTGTTTGAACGAGGATGTTTCGATGGAATGATTTTGGAGGTATCTTCGGATTTGACGCAAAATTCGGTGTATCACATTAAATTTTCGACGCCCTACGATGTGGGAGATCTTTCGGGGTTCCTTGGTACTCCGATTGGTGGACTTTGGCCACGCCCTACATATAAGGGTGGCTCGGTCCCACACGCTCGGGCACTGCAAACCCTTATGTGTTTCGGTTCGAGGTAAGTAGACACGTATACATACTGGGGTGGGTTTTTGAAAAAATAATAATTCAGAGGAAAAATTCGGTAACTCTCCGATCTGAAGAATATAATATGAACATTGGAAACGTGTGGCCAAATTGGAGCCCAATCGGACTATTTTAAGATATGGCGCAGTCGTTATATCGATTTTGCATTTGATTAAAATGTAAAAACAATTGTGTGAACAGTTACGATCAAGCATTCCAGTAAATATAGATATCCGGGGCTTGAAACTAAGTACAATTCGCGATATGAAAAGATCACTTGAAATGAAGAATCATGGGGTCCACAATGAAGGTTTCTTCTGTCAACAATAATTATCAACACCTTGCGAGAATGTTTTCAATTCAAGAAACGATCGCATGATGCATTGATAATTTCAAATTATTTTCAATGCAAGTAGATGAGTGGAAAAATTATTATTCATGATAGATAAATAGATAAGGTGATGTGGGTGAAATTTATATTTACTGAAAACACCGACTACGACCGATCAAATATTTTTTTTTACGAATTATGGTACAAACTTTAAATGTAAGACCTGCCGAAAAAAATTTTTTTGTAAGACACATTGATGTATAAATGTATCTAGCATCACTAAGAATTATCTTGTACCTAGTAACCCCCCCCCCCCCCCCCCCCCGCCCCGCCCTCCGCCAAATGTATTATGTAAATGGGCGCTAGGAAATGAATAAAACTGAATAAGATATTGGAAAGATAGTTCGTAAAATGATGTAATATTTTACGATTGATTGCGGCTGCTGTTTTATCGACATGCATTGTTTTCAAATTTTGTACTATCAAACCGGTAAAAAGTGACCAGGCCGGAAAATGGACATTGCTACGGCGCCACTGTTCCACGGCATTCGAGCGAATTCAAAAAGACGCGATTCCACGCATTACCAACTGAGAGTGAACCAATATCGTGGATTTACCGACTGAAATTAGCTCGAGTAGGAGTGGCCGACTGCTGCGGACTGCGCACGTAGCAGTCGGTAATAAAGGGAAAATTGGCGTTTTATAGAGTCATCGCTGATGAGGGGCGCAAGATATATGCGTGCGCGCTGCTGAGACGCCAAAGCACGTCCATTTTGAATCAAAGATCTTTTGTAAAATATGCAAGTTGAATTTTCTATTATTCTACTTAAATATAACAAAAAATTTGTTTAAAAATAAAATGTTGAAAGTCAAAAAGATCAAAGTTGAATTTTCCAGGAATGCTACAAGTCCGGAAATTTCAACTCGCGTGTATCGAATATAATTAGAAAATTTGTTTCATGTCTCTATTTCGGACCGACCATACTCTAAACAACCATAAATAGGTTGACTAATAGCAGCATCGATTTATAATGAGTAAGCTATGATAAATAAAAAACTAAAAAAAGAGAAAAAAATCAGATAATGATTAGTAAAATCGTGCTTGCTACTTACTCAAACGCTAATTGTGAAACAAATATACAACTTCCGGCTAAATCGTGCACTTTGTTGATATTCTCGACATCCAAATGAATCCATCAAGCACGACGACGGCCTCGAAGCTCCAAAAATCCTTCTCTATTGTTCGTTTAATCTCCGAGACGTTGACTCACTGAGACTTTGCAACAAATTTTTCCGCCATTCTCATTTCACGAATTCCCGGGCTCGGCATCGGTATTTACGTGAAGCTTGTCGCCAAACAATATCGACAGTCGTTAACGTCGATCTCTCGCGTCGATTATAAAAAACCCATTGAAAATTAGACGATAAAACGCGTATGCGGCAAATTGACAATGACCGCGTCCATTTTGAATCGAACGTTTCGAACAAAAATGGCGCGTTTAGTTCGATTGACGTAGAGTTGGATTTTTTCGGAATGTAACAACCGCGGATATTTAGTTCCTCGTGTATGCAAATTCACCGACATCAGCGTCGAAATATAAATAAGTCGGGAATTTAAAATAGCAAAAAATCGGATAAAATCACAAAAACCGTCTTGGCTTCTCATCTGTTCGTGAATTGTGAAACAAACCTACGATTTACAGCTCAACCGCGCACGTCGCTGATACCATAAAGAGCCAGTCAAATCCGTTAGGCACGAGAACATCATCGAAACTCAACCAAACTATTTTTTAACGTTTTTTAATTCGCGTCGACGGTCGATTCATTTTGATGTTACAACAAATATCCCACTTACATATTGTTCTTTGAATGGACGTATGGTCAAAGCTAATGCAGAACAGCGACTGCGCCAAATTCAAACAAAATCACTAACTAACTATAATGCTCATTTCACAACTTGCCGGGCTCGCCATCGTCGATCTCGCGAAGGTCGCCGCGAAATCATATCGACAATCGACATGGTCGATATATCGATTTACAAGCGTGGGAAACCCCTTTAAATTTAGTTTACTTCCGTAACGTAGCTGTGTTGTGGCGCGCGCGTCAGTGCTTCGAGCGCTTCAAAACAATCGTTGTGTTCGGTGACAATTTTTGTGAGAATATTGACTGAAATGATCGAGGAACACGACGAGCGGGAGGCGATATGCGATTCAGTGGTAATTATCGTTGATATTACATCGGTGAAACGTTAAAAAACCCTCGGATATATTGCGAATATTCGGTAATCGGTGTTTACCACTAATCTAACCTCACTTTCAGAACTCGCTGGTGGAAGGTTGTCGGCTGCCGGTTAGAATGCATGGCACTGAAGATTGGCGTGAGTACTCAGATCCGTTAATCCGGAGCTTTATTTGCAATGGAAAAAAACCTATTGAAGATCCTGACCCATTCCAATCAAAAATCACAACCAACAGGTGTAAACATTTCTCTTTACACCGAGACTAGACGGATCGTCGTTGCATTGGGCAATATCTTGGCCAACATTTGAAAGTTTTTCTAGCTAGATGAACGTTTCGTTGTTGTCATACTCCAATGATTTTTTTTATACCGCACGGAGATCTCTGGTTCATAGATAAACACGATCCTTTCATGGGTTTGTAGGTTATGTAAATGATAAAGTAAGGGTTTCATTCGCAGCTTCTGCGAGCTAAAAAAACATGTAACGGTACTGAAAAGAATTTTCAATTTTTTCATCTTACACTGGGATCTCTCGTTTATGAAAAAACACAAATTCTCACATGAATTTGTAGGTTATGTAACTGCTGAAATGAACTTTCCATAAGTTTGTTATCAATACCCACTCCCGGCTACCACAATTCTTCCTTCCGAGCTTGTGACTAATGGTCACATTGAAGAGCGTTGATTCAGGTTAAAATTTGTTGCCAACGGTTTCTAACCAAACAATGTTTACAGCCCTTGCTGAAATCATCAGCGTTAAGGATGTGCGAGGAATCAAATGTTACTACGTTCATTACGTAGATTGTAAGTATCGCGACGCCTACAAGTCGTTCAGATTCATAAATTGCATGCGTCTTATCGACGATAAGGACAGAACGTTACTTCCCGGTGCTTTGTAGTTAATAAAAGGTTAGACGAATGGGTCGCCGAGACGTGTCTGGACACCAGGAAAGTACAATATCCGAGAAAAGATGGCACTACGCCGGGAACGGGAGCTGCGACGCCGAAGAAACAAGCGCCAAGCAGACCTCCCAGTCCCAGCAGCATCAACAGCGAACCCGTCAACGGTTCGGCCGTTCTGCAAGCCGCGTTACAAAAAAAAATGGCCAGAAAGCGAAAAGGAACGTTTTTGGATAACGAAGATTCTCAAGACGCTCCGGCGCACGCCGTACCGCCGCCGGTTGGCGGTCCGAGACCTTCGCAAGGTTCCATGGTCGCCCATCACGGTCACGACGACGTCGTAACGAGAATGAAAAATATCGAGCTCATAGAGCTCGGTAGGCACAGAATAAAACCTTGGTACTTCAGTCCTTATCCCCAAGAAATGGTTAATCTACCGTGCATCTACATATGCGAATTTTGTCTGAAATATCGAAAAAGTCGGAAATGTCTCGAAAGACACTTGGCCAAATGCAATTTGAGACATCCACCCGGCAACGAGATTTATCGCAAAGGACCGATTTCATTTTTCGAAATTGACGGACGTAAAAACAAAAATTACGCTCAAAATTTGTGCCTATTAGCAAAATTATTTCTCGATCACAAAACTCTCGATTACGACACAGATCCGTTTTTATTTTACGTTATGACGGATTTCGACAGTCGGGGGTTTCACATAGTCGGTTATTTTTCAAAAGAAAAAGAATCGACGGAAGATTACAACGTTGCGTGTATTCTGACACTTCCGCCGTATCAGAGAAAAGGTTACGGTAAATTGCTCATAGAATTTTCTTACGAATTATCGAAATTCGAGGGTAAAACTGGATCACCGGAAAAACCATTGTCGGATCTTGGATTATTGTCGTACAGAAGTTATTGGGCTCACACGATACTCGATATTTTGCTCAACGTCAAGCCTCTAGTCGAGAACGAAAAAGCTCAGATAACGATAAACGAAATATGCGAATTAACGTCGATCAAGAAGGAAGACGTGATATCGACACTGCAAAATCTCAATCTTATTAATTATTACAAGGGACAGTACATCGTCACGTTGAATAGGTGAGTTTATTAATTCGTATTAACAGCCGCATAAAATTGTTTCTCTGTACATATAATTTATTTTTTTATTTTTTTAAATTAATCGCGAGACGAAATTAAAGTCTCAATAGAAAAATTGCAACACCGCTTAATCATATTCAAACGCAGTTTTGCTCACAGGGAGATAATCGAACAACACGCGGCGGCAATGGAGAAACGTTCGATAAGGATAGATCCAAAGTGTCTTCATTGGACGCCTAAAGATTGGAGCGTTAGAGCGAAATGGTGAACAAATTACGTGAAACGCCGTGAGACAATAAAAAAAAAACTGCGACGGTTGAAACGTTCGCTACGAACAATTATTTTCAGCAATTAAGGAAGTGACTACGTGCGTTCAACCGGTGTACAGAAAATTGTACATAAAACAAAGATAAAAAGAACAAACAAAAAAAATAAAACATGATCATCGCGAAACCGATCGTTAGTGAGACCGCGGGCGTACGTGGAAACATATGAACGATCGTGATACGATGTTGAGATGAAATTACGATACACGCAAACACACACGACACACACACCCACGCATACAGACTTACACACCGATCTGATCAACGGATTCTGCCGGGTTACGGATTCGATCGAGATCGGCTAGTCCGACGGAAGTGGGAGAACGAAACGACGGCGGAAACAATGAAGAAACGAGACGATAATAAAGCGGAAACAATGGAAATAAAAAATAACAAAAACAAAACAAATGACATTTATAAATAATTAATAGAACGAGCGAAAATGATCGTGAAAATTGCGCATAACTCGCGCGTGTACAAGAAGAACCGGAAGAGATACAAAAAGAGAAAATACGAACAAGAAACATTTTAATACAGTGTACACATTTTAATACTTCCGTTCGCCGTTTAACGATATTTTTTAAACCACGCATACGTGTAAGTAATGATTCGCGGTCATCGATTTGTACAGGACTCCACTAATCTAGTAGAATTGTAAATAAATGTGATTTTATAAGGTATCATCGCGAACGCGAGAGTGAATTTCCCAAAAACCTGATGACGCGCGCGCGCGCGACAAAAGCGCGGCTGTTACGAAATTTACGCGCCAAAACGCGCGGGATTGTGTCGCATTGCTCGGTCGGTAAAAAAATCTGCGATTCAAATTTTTCCCCCACAAACTGTCTGATTGTGAACAGTTTTGCGGTGCGAAAATATTGGTTTTTTTTCAATCAAAATATTCTTTTGAAATTTCGTCCGACCGATCGAACGTGGATGAATTTGAATTACAGACAGCGTTACCGACCGAGTAAAATAAAAAACATAATTTACGAAGAAAAAAAAAAATCGACTCGGAAGGTAAATTGATTGGACGATGGAAAAAGCGAAGAACATTTTTAGACGCAAAATAAATAACAAGTTTGTTTTAAACACAGCATCTTTCAATATATATGTATATATATGTATGTACCCATTCATATATACATATGCATATAGATATATATATATATTTTTTTTTATATTCAACAGTAACATCACAGTAGCTTCATATACAATAATTTTGTTTTTTTTTTTCATCTTGTATAATACATACGTAATAATTTTTTCTTCATTTTATTTTTAATTTAACTTTTTTCTTTTTATTTCCTTGTATTTTTTTTTTTTTTTTTTTTTTGCTTCTGCGCAATCTTTGTTTCGTTACGGCGCGATGGCGACATCGCGAGTGCCGAATTTTCTCGCTGCAACACACTTCTCGACGGAGGCAAACAGCAGAGAGACGGAGATTGTTGTTGCTAATTTTTTTTTTTTTTTTCCAAGTTTGCGTGTGCACGGGTGTTGTTTGCGACGATGATTGATTCTCGCTGCGTTTTTAGAGTCGGATTTTTTACCGTACGCCGGTGATTACGAGCACGCGTTTTTTCAAACGAGCTCGTTTCACCGTGGATGATAGTTTTTGTGTATACGATGTAGAAACTTAATTTTATAAACCGTATTACAATGAAAAATCATCGTTAGAAGTAACTTTATACTACATCGCGGTATGATACATGCTTTCTCGTCATTATACATTTTTCTGTTTTTTTTCTTCTTCGTTTCTTCTTTTTTTTTTCTTTGCTATTCCCTTTTTTCATTCATACACGAGTACGAGCGACAGAGATAGACGATGGTTTACAATATAAATATAATATAACCAGGAGTGAAAAAGCAACGTCGTGGTTATGTCGGATTTTTTTTTTCTTTAATTTTTTTCAACGTAGCGACGATGGGGAGGAGCAACAACGATAACAACAAGAACAACAACAACTTTTATGATTTTCAGAGAGCGCTCTTGCGCGGGATATTCAAGGGTCGTGATTTTGATTCGATCGAAGGGATGAGACGATATGGTGATCAATGTGGCTTTAGGATCACGTTTATACACGGGTTAAGATCGAATGATGAGGAAAAAACTGCGAAAGAAGATAATAAAAGAGGAAATTTGATTGAAATTTAATTGAGTTAAGAACAAAATTTGAAAATATTCAGTGTTTTGTGTAACCTCATCGTCGTTACCGCGCGAAACGGCGAGTTTGAATTTTGACACGCTTATCGCAATCTGCCCGCACGACAGGCAGTACGTTACGACTTGTTCCGTTATTTTTCATTTTTTCAAACTATTATCTTCTTTTCTTTTTCTTAGCGTAATTATTATTCGCGAATGTCTGTGTCGGTGCTAAATCCTTCGGATTATTAAGACGACGTTGGGGGCAATTTTGTCTTTGGGATCGATTAGTCCGCGTGGAAAGTACGCGAAGCTTGCGATTGAGAAACAAATGATCGAAAACATTGAAATAAGAGTTTTATCGTTAATTAGTCAATTTTCCTATTTCAAATAAATTTTTATTTTGGAGCTTCGTGAAGATCTTTGTTTGTCGACACATGCGGAATTATTTCGAGACAGTTTTTGTTGTTGTTGAACCAATATTTTTCGGCAAATGCAAAATCCAAAGCTGTTAGCGACCGAAACACACTTCAACGACTGCATTATCTTTAATACAGTACATGTATAGTACACTCACGGTTGAACAGTAGGCGGCAATGTGGCTGGACAGAACGTTGCATGCGTCGCAGAGATTTGTCGAAACGTCTACTATTTTCTTTTTAGTCTCTTCCGAGTTTAATTTCGCGTCATTTTTTTTTTTTGTATCGAACAATGCCTGGACTCATTTTTAATTTATGCAAAAATGAAGAAATCAGCCATGAATGAATCGATAGATGCGACAGTCGCGAGTTTGTACTTGACTCTTTGGAGTGAGAGATTATTATCTAGGCTGGAAAGAGTCTTTCAAAATTTTGCGCCTTAGATTTCGTACGTTTTTGTCCTTTTTTGTATTACACACTTATGCGATAACACACGTCAACGTCAGTTTGTCGTATTTTTTGCAGTTTTTTCTTCGAACTTTCATGCAAACAACGCTCTCACTTGGAACACGTGATAATTATTAAATTTTTTTTGTTCACGTGTCGATAAAATTGTTTATTCGTTTTTTTTTAAATTATTTTTTCGCGCTGGTCGTCATTCTCGATACTCATACAAATCTATTATACGCATTAGTCGAGTTTTTTTTGGGAGGGGGGTGGGGGCAGCCGCGTAGCCATCGGTAGAATATAGAAATTCGGTGAAGGATTGAAACGCATGTACTCCAAAAATTCTAATTTCGTCCAGCCATTTGCCTGAACAATAAGACACTTAACAGTTCCGTCGATTACACCCTTTCGAGGGCGAATCAATCAATGATTCATTCATTGGTTGTTGTTGCTTTTTTTTTTCGCATACACGCTTCTCTCTCATTACATCGAGTCACGTGCAGCGAGATAATAATACAATTACGATCGGTATTCAATTAATGCGATTGAAAATTATTCATTCTAATCGGTATTTATATATTTATATTTATATATAATATATAGATGGACGTCGAACGAAAGTCACGTAAAAAATATTTATTTCCCATTGCGGTTGCGGAAAATGTTTGACAAACGATGGTTCGTTCGTCAACCTTTATTTCCGTCGAGAAGACGGAAATATTTCTTGGGATATGCCAATTTCACCCAAAAACGAACGAAAAAAAACGAAAGAAACGAGTTTTGAATCATTGATGTTTTTCACGCACTACACGAATTATCAATATTTTTAATTTAGATTTAATGGGCTTTTGGGAAATGTACAATAGGACATCGAACTTTTTGGAAATCTCATCAGTCGCCTTCGGGCTTTGACCGTTGATTAGTCACATTTTTTTTGGTTGTTTTTTCGTTTGTTTTTCGTTCACATAAACGCACGGGAAATTGAATTTCTCGCTGATCTCGAAGTCATTTCGATATGTTTCGCTCTTATCCTCATATGACTTTGACTCTCAAGGGTTTTTAAGCTGAACGTCCACCGATCATCGACGCGAGACTTGATTTTATAATCGGCTCAATCGATATCGAAGGAAACCAAATAATCGAATCGAATAAAATAAAATGAAATAAGGACAAAATATTTAGCAACGCGCACTGAAAATTTGTTCGCGCTCTCTCATCGAAACCCCAAACCCTCGCCCGCCAATCCTGCTTTTTTAGAATCTCTGTCTTAGAGTATTGAAGATACAAAATCTACGATAGAAAACAGAACAGACCTCGAACATTATTTTTACCGTTCTTTCCCTTATTTTTTGTATTAGTATTTTTTTTTCTCGTACCTCACACTCAATATCAACGCTGTAACTTTCTTCGTCATTCTCGTAATTAATATATAATATATATATATATTTATCCTATAATATATTTTATCGTTACATTAGTTAACGTTAATGGGTATTATCAGTTTTCTTTTTTTTCTCTTCATCATTTTTCCTTAATCGTTATCATTATTGTTACTCGTACGAATGTAAAGTTAAATTTATTCACGCTTAACGGCTAAAGTTAATCCCTAATTTCTGTTGATTTCATTCATTTCTCTTCGCATTATTATAAGTTTTTTTTTTTAGTTAATCTTTATAATACAGATTGTCATGTTCGGCTTTTGTTTTCTTTTCATTTTTTTAACATTCCCTCCACGGAAATATTATTTCTGTGACACGTAAATTCCATGACTCGTTTTGACTCACGAATAATCACTTTATGCTCGCGTCGAACGATAAGGGAACATTTTTTTTTTACATGAATTTTTTTTACCTACTCCGCGACAACGAGCGACTTGCCCTAATTAAGCTTTCGTTCATGGCTCCGGATCGAGCGCCTCGCTATAGCTGCGCGAGGCGCTCGCGCTTGAGCTTTTCCCGATCGACCATCGACCCACGTCATTCATCCATTGGCTATTCCGCGATACAATTCTTTACAAATAATAATAATAATAAAAATAAAAATAATAATAATAATAATAATAATAATAATAATAATAATAATAATAATAATAATAATAATAATAATAATAATAATAATAATAATAATAATAATAATAATAATAATAATGATAATGATAATAATAATGATAATAATAATAATAATAATAATAATAATAATAATAATAATAATAATAATAATAATAATAATAATAATAATAATAATAATAATAATAATAATAATAATAATAATAATAATAATAATAATAATAATAATAATAATAATAATAATAATAATAATAATAATAATAATAATAATAATAATAATAATAATAATAATAATAATAATAATAATAATAATAATAATAATAATAATAATAATAATAATAATAATAATTTTATCCATATCTTCATTCATTTTTTTTTAATTCGACTAACCTACGAAAGTTGTGTTTCTCACATTATGATATATCTCTTTATTATTCTTTTTATTATCGTAACGCCCGAAGCGTCGTCACTGGCACTTCTCCGGGCTCAGCGTACGAACGATAGTTAATGTTACGAAAATTATAATATTCTTTCCTTTTTTCAAATTTACTTGGCATTGTAATAATCCTAACGCCCGTCATACACCCACCCACGTATCCACTCACACACACACACACGTGCACACATCCATACAAGCATTATCAGACGTTCGATATAATAATTCACAATTCCCTAAACAACGTTTTGTCAAAAATTATTATCACCGGCACACCCGAATGACACGAGGAAGGAGAGTAATTTTTAAAAATCTCTATAAAACAAAAAAGAAAGAAAGAACATTTTTGTAATTATACATTTGTCGATTGAACGAACGATCTCACGCGTTCGTGCAGTCGTGCGATTAATTACCGAGTATAATAGCCGCAGTTCCGGTAATCGTAATAGTAGTAGTACTAGTAGTGGTAGCAAGTAGTAGTAGTAGTAGTAGTCGTAGCAGCAGTAGTGGTATAAGTCGTGTTAGGGACGTTGTGATTCGCCTGTTACACGTTTGCGTGTACTTTGCAAACACAACGTGCGCTGTATTATGTTTGTCACCGAACTCACGTATTTAAATGATAGTCGTGGTGGCTGTACGAAGGTTTGCGCGCACAACCCTACGTGCGTGTACGTGTGTGTGTGTGTGCAGAATCGAATTGTAAAACTTTTTCTTCTCTCTTTTTCATTATCGTCGTTGGGTACGGTCTGACATGTCGTGCAACGCCAGCGATAAAAGTGACGGGCGAATCGTGCTACGCCCGTCACCGGAAATGAGGTTACCGAGCAAACAACCAGCGTTTGCTTTTGCACGAACGGTGCGGCGTTGTTACGTCGAGACACATTCGACCGCCAATTTTTTTATTTTTTATTTTCGTTTCTCCGGCGAACCAGTTGCCGGATCATCCGACGATGAGCCTCGGAAATTCCGAAGACTTGTGGTCGCCTATCGAACGATCATTTCCGTTCATTTATTCGTTAGTTTGTTTGTTTTTTACGGATATTTTTTCTCACGCAACGACGAAACATCGGATTTCGCCGTTTGGCAATTTTTTTACACTCCAAAATCGAAGCTTTCTTGATTCTGTATCCTCTTCTGATAATCCTCGAGATAACTGTCGACGTTTCGGTAGATACCGGTGTTGGCTTGGTACATGAGGGTCTCCAGAATTCGTTCGTTTTCGATGGCTTTTGACGGCAGGACGATCTGCAAATTTTCCAGGAATTATTGTATTTTTCAGTATCCGGATTTCATTTCGAATCATTGTGAATATACGAAAAATAAATATAATTTTGGAAAATATTTGTACGCGATCTTACCCTTATGAGCTCCTGTGGCGTTATTCTGTACAGTTTTAGATCCCGACTGAGTCTCTCCATGATGCATTTGAATTCGAGCTTAGCGTCGAGCTTCGACGCTTTCGTTTTTATCCTGTGCTTCGCCCAACTCAACATTGCCTCGAATTTTCTTATCTCCACGACCTCCAAACTACGGCACATTATCGTTTGCACCATGGACTCGCTGAGGGTGAGAAAATCCGGATTTTGAAACAGCTGATAGGCGCGACTCTCGACAAACGCGAGAATCATGTTCACGAGTTCCGAGGCTGACGTGTAACGCCAGTAATAATTTTCTAGAGCGCACAGCATCACGCAAACTATCTCGATTCGCAAAAATTGTTTGGCATGATGGAAACACGCTTGGAGAAGTTCCGGTAAATCGTAGTGCTCCGCGGCGCATATGAGACCGGGTATGTTGCTGCAGGTCAGTGGACAAGAACCGGTGTGCAAATAATCCAGAAGAATCCTGAACGTTTCCGGATCAAATTCGATTATGTCGAACTGAAAAGATGAAAGTGAATGAAATAAAAATTGCGATACCTATAAATAATAGGTAATAAGAACCATAATAAATTATTTTATCATATAATAATAGCAGTAGTATCAATATACAGACTGTATATATATAATATAGTAGAATAATAATATTTTATTATTATTATTATTATTATTATTATTATTATTATTATTATTATTATTATTATTATTATTATTATTATTATTATTATTATTATTATTATTATTATTATTATTATTATTATTATTATTATTATTATTATTATTATTATTATTATTATTATTATTATTATTATTATTATTATTATTATTATTATTATTATTATTATTATTATTATTATTATTATTATTATTATTATTATTATTATTATTATTATTATTATTTTTTTTTAATTGACGCCTCGATTAAATTAGATGGGTCTGAAATTTGTCGTCAGAAATAATTTCCAAAAATAAATCATGCTCACCTCAGTCTGAGCGAGTTTTGCGCGATCAATTTTTTGAGCATCTGCGCAAACGCTCAGCCTCGGTACTGCTAACGAGTGATTGGGTTTATCCTTCTCTTTTGTGTCTTTATCTGCGAAATACAGCACGTTAGATAAAAATTTATTGATGGGCATTTTTTTTATGGGAAAGTCAAGTTTGTGAGTATCATACTACTGCAGTCCTGCGCGCTGGCCCAACGTTTCCGGTCGTCACTGTGAAGAGTGCTTCCGTGTTTTCTTATGCTTCGGCCCCAACCCGCGGTTATCGTTCCCAGTCGCGAGAAAGCCCGTTTGACCATCGGCGATGAGGGCACACTTTTGGGCCTAAACACATGAGAACGAGTATCTCACAGAAACGGCAGGGCGGCACTTTGGGGGTACGGAAGAATTTTCGAGATTTAGTTTCTCGTTTTTGTATGTGTTTTTACATATTTTTTTTGCAAGGATTATTGTGTGGAAGGAAATTGATCGGGGAACAAATGGGTTAATGAGAACGGACGGAGGGGTGGACAACTTGATTGGGTGAAAAATCGTATCGAACGAAAAATTCAAGAACCTCGATTCTCTGGAGTAAAGATATTTTCTTACACTTTTTTCTTTCATAAATGTTGAAAGAGGTTGTCAAGAAAACAATAGTCAATGAGTGCAATACACGTTTCACGACACGAAAATTTATCTGGATAAAACATTTATTTCGACATTACGACAATTTATCAAAAATAACAAAGTACGAAAAATAATTCAAACAAAAACCAACATGCTATCATTGAGACACACAATACGAGAAAATTTTTGATACACTGAAACTCACGTCGTCGTATAGCCGTATTAAAAATTAAAAAAATTTTTTAAATGTGACTTTTGCAATAGTTTTGTATTTCCTGATATAGGAAAAAAATATATCATTCCGTTATATCGATGTTATCGTCGACATAAGAGAATCGGAAGAAGAAAGAAAGACATGCGGTGCCATTAGGATAGGAGACATGGATGTGCCGTGAAAAAAAAAATTACAACAACATAGAAAATTACGATAATAATTCAATAATTCATCATAAAAAATTCATTCGACATCGATAAACGTAAAATCCTTCGTTCTTACCAATTAACACCAACACCACGTAATTGCCCCATGATTTTTCACAACGTTTAATTTTCTTTTCATAATTTTTTTCAAAATTATTATTTCGCTCTCGCAGCCATTACCCCCAATTTTTTGCAAATCTGGGTTCGCGTCGTTGTTTGTACTCGGAAAAACAAGAAAAGAAAATAATAACAATGATATGACAACCACTGCGATGCGTACCTAGGGCTTTCGATGTCCGGGACTTGTAGGAAGTTCGAGCTTTTGGGCTTCTGCGGGCTGAGAAGAGTTGGCGCCGGTCGCGCGAGTAATTCAGCGACGGGCACCTGAGGACTTCCGAAACCCGTTTGGATACCGTAAAGCATTTCTTGAAAAACTCTGCAATTTCCATTAAATAAAAATTAATTAATAATAAAATAATAATCATAACAAAAAATTTTGCTAAATGAATAAATAAATAAATGAAATAATCAAATAGAAACAATAATTAATGTCAACGCTAATCATTAATGATTGATAAGTATTCGGTTCATTATTTCAATAAAATAATTAATTAATTAATTCTATTCCTTATAATACATATTATTATATATATTTATAATATAATTATATATACTTGTGATATAATTTTTCCTTATAATTGATATATATCGCACCTGCTTCTGACTCCGAGAATCGCTCGTACGCCGATAAAACGGACTTTCTGCTTCTGCTGTCCGGGCACCAAAAACGACACGTCGAACAGACTCGCGTGCAATTCGATGTTTCCGGCGTTATTGAGAAACACTCTTGTGAAATCTTTGGCGAGCTGATCGTAATCCTCGAACTGATCCCGTACGGAATCGAGAAGCGGAGAGGATGGCCTCATGTGGCCGATGGGTCTCCAAGAACCACGCCTTCGAAAATAACAAAAATCAAATAAGCAATAAAAGCACAATTCGAAAAAATACGAACAAAAACAACAATTCACAGATTCGTCATAATTTTACTCTAATTTTCGACTGATTGGTGAAAAAAAGAGTTCAATGAATTTTTGTGAGGCTTTTCTTCGATTCTATTTGTTCAATTTGTTGTTAATCGGTTGGGGAAATTTCGAAAGATGAACTACTCAGATCTATTTCCAAAATTGGTAAAAGAATAACGATCTAATTCTAATTTCGGAGAATATACATTTTTTAATCAACGATTGGTTGATGGTTGCCTGGAAAATGAATTTAAAAAAATTTATAACTTTTCGATTCGACAATTGGTTATTCGACGCACCTGTAGGGTTTGGGAATTTGACCGGTTTCCGCGTGATTTGCGAGATTCGCCACGATATCCTCGAGCATCTGGCTTCTCGTTCTTTCCTGCATTCTGGCAAATTTCGGTGCCGAATAACTCGCGCGTTCGCCATTCACGATTTTCGTTAGCATCCATTCACGAAACATGGGACCTTGGTGAGCAAATAAATTTTCGTAAATTTATAGAAATTACTTACTGATCGTGTTACCTTGTACGAAAAAAAAAATCGTACCTTTCTCAAAGACGCTCTGTTCCCAGAGGTACGGCTTGTAGGCACCAACTTCGTCCCTCGTCACCACAGACACCTCGTATCTCGTCATTTTTCTTTTTATCTTCGGACTGACGCGTACCAGAATAAACGTGTGAAGAAAATGTGATTTTATACACGACGGGCTGAAGCTCGTGTTGTCCGCCTCGAGAAATACAACGCACACGATGTCGTTGCCTATGTGCCGTTTTCTCTGCAACTAGATTCCCGAAAATCAAAGAAATTCAATTGTTATTCAATTCGTAAACTTCAAAAACAATGAAACAAAGTAGAGTAAGAAGAAAAATTTTAGAAACAATATTTATAAGTTTTTTTAAACGCCGAAAAATCGGATAATTATTATTATAATTGTATGGTACTACAAATAAAATGGTAAAGAAAAGAGAAATTAATTAATTCATCATAATATAAAGCTAGTAGCATAAAAATAATTTTTCGAAATCATCGGAATGAAAAAACGGAGAACGCATTGAATTGGTTGCGTACTTTTTGAGGATCGTGTTTCTCGTAAGGCAACAGCGTAGAAACGTGAAACATTATTTCGATGCCACGCCAATTCGTGTAGACCGAGTACAATCCGGTGAGATCGTGGACGGTATCGAGTCCTCCCTTGTACTTGTCGAAACCCTTGAGCCTGACTTTGTCACCCAAAATTTGTAAAAATTCTTCGAACAACGGCGTGGCATCGTTGTTGTCGAGTATGTCTTCCTCGTTGTACTGTCCCTCCTGCACGTAGATAACGCCGACTTTCAGTTCCGATTTAATGAAAACCTGATCGAGTTTCAACAATTCTTCGGGCGTGTCCGGCAATTGACCGAGCGTCAGGGGTGGATTTATGTTGACTTCCTTTCCGAGACTCCGTACCACGTCTTCCCGATTGTATCTGCGAGGGGTAAAACGAATTACGAAAATTCATTGAATCGTTCAAATTAGTATGATTTCAAAAATTATTTTGTTGAAGTATTCCATAGGGTCAATAATTGGTTGATTATTATTATTTTTATTTTTTTAAATTAGAAATTATAGGAATCGATTATAGAATAATAATTATATTAGAATATTCTACTATAATAATAACGATATTATTATACATATATAATTTATTATTGTAGTTGGATATTATTATTATTATTATTATTATTATTATTATTATTATTATTATTATTATTATTATTATTATTATTATTATTATTATTATTATTATTATTATTATTATTATTATTATTATTATTATTATTATTATTATTATTATTATTATTATTATTATTATTATTATTATTATTATTATTATTATTATTATTATTATTATTATTATTATTATTATTATTATTATTATTATTATTATTATTAAATAATTTTAAATAATTTTTTTTTCTTTTCTTTTTCAATTTTATTGATCTTCGATAAATTAATTGGATTCTTACCGATCCGCAAAGACACAACTGGCAGGTATGAGCCCATGAACCGTGTAACTGATCGCTCTGACGAGTATTCTAAACTGATCCCTCCCATTTATAGGTTCTTGTTTTATGCTGAGTATGACCGGTCCGAGATCCTCGTCATTCGTGAAATAATTCCAATGTTCGGTGCCGTAGAAATATTTTTCGTACGTTTCCTGTTCAACGGACGTCAGTTCGAAGCCTTGATTCTTCTCCCATTGTTCCTCGATCGCGGTTTTCTTTCGCGGCACGTCATCGGTCTCGGCCTCGTTTTCTTCGAGAAAACAAAAATCTTGTCGCTGCTTCATCAAATGCAGATCCTGATGTTCCTCGGCCTGTTCCGGATCCGTCGCTTCGCGATCGCTTTCGCTCTCGTCCCAAATCGTGTCCGATGTTATCTGGTGTCTCGAACATTCGATCCAATAACCCGGCGTTGGGAACAAATTGTGCGGAAATTCTTGGCAAAATTCGTCTACGGAAACGGAATTAATTAAAAACGACAATCATTACAACAATTACGGCATATTTCATTGTCGCAATAAGCCACAAGACACTTTTATCATCTAAATTGTTTTATTCTTAATTTCTATATCCATTATCATATTTTACTTTTATAATAATACAGTATCGCGAAAAAATGATATACAGTTTGATAAAAAAACTTCTGTCAAAATAAAAAAATACGAGTATCGGCTGAAAATTTACGAAAACAATTATTTTGAACTAATCATAATGATAAATTGAATTATTTAATGATTAAATTTATTTGTTATCAATTAAATAATTTCAAAAAATATATAATTCATTTAGTCTTACTTTTTGTGTAATTGACAGGAAAAAAATTGTGTAACAAAGTTTATTGTTAAGAAACTTGGAGAGAAAGCGATCGATGGATGCCTAATCCCTCAAGAATAAAACTAGCGAGTGAGATACGAGGTTTGTTTTTCTCCGGCGATTCAACTGAGCTATATAATCCTTCGATCTGTATTCCATCATCCTTTCCACAGCGAGACAAAGTTTGATTGGAAATCGACAGAAAGCGATCGCCGGATATTCTGAATTTCGCCTCGCAAAAGTATTTAATGTGGTTTTTTTTTGTGTTTCTTTCGGGCTTCGACGGTCGGGCGAGGGTCGTGGGATCTGCGACAAAAAGAGCGAGTTCGAGTAGAAATCGACCGGCGTTTGGGAAAGCTTCATCCGTGAGCGGATAGAAGACCAAAGGGCTTGCGTCGGGCGGTACTTAAACGATCCACAAAGAGATACAGAAATAACGGAAAGCCGTTGGAGGGTCGTCGTTACGAATCTTATCGAAAGCCTTCTATCCACTTAAGCACATCCTCTCGATATTGTGTTTTTATCTCTATCTCCACGCTCGAGTTTTCGTCGAGGGCCGAAGAGCTCCGAACATCCGAACGTTTGTTCATTTAATCGTTCGTTTATTTATTTTATTATCAATTGACTTATTTATTCATTGTATCGAATGTCTATTCATTTGTTCATTCATTTAATTATTTATGTCATTGCTGTTCACTCCCGTTCGTCGCCCCGAATTTTATTATTTATTGTCCATCGAGTAACGTCGTGACTTCCTTCTCGAAACGTCGCAAACTCCAACCTCGTCGATGTGGCCACGGTCGAGTCACTGTAAGGTAGAACACCAAGCTGTTACGTTTCAGGGCTCGGTATTCGAACTTAGAGTGAACCGGCCGCGACGTTCAATTCTTCTGTCCGCATAAAAAAAAAAATTAAAAAAACCCCCCGTTGCCTGCGGCCGCTACTTCGCCATCGTTGAGTTTTTTCATCATTCTTCTCGTCTTTCCGTTCCTCAATTTGCGCCGTCGTCGTTCATCAAGCTCCGGGCGCCAATGAAATTGAAGCTCTTACCGAACCTATCGCAGAAGCAGAAGTTTCCAATGCCCGTGAAGTATATTTCAAGTGGCGAACTGCGTGGCAGAAACGAAAACGCCTGTTGGTTACGAAAGTTTGCAGAAACTCGTTTCAACCTTGGAGCTTTCTGCGATCCAACGTAGATATACGTAACCGCTCGCAACCACCTGTCGCTCTGTGCTTCGCTCTCTTTCAACGCCTTTTTCACATCGCTGCCTCTTCCTCGCTCTCGCTCTTTCAACAGCTCTTCGCGTCTTTCTTCCTGACATTTTCAACCCCTTATTCCCAACCCTTCATCCGGACGGTTCTTGAGCTCGAGTCTCAAAAGCGCTAGTCTAATTAACTTATATGCCACTGTCGCCAATCTGCCGACATATCTATATATATTAACTCATTCATTCATTTGCTCATTCTTTTGTCCATTTATTCATGTATTTATTTATTGTTCTGTTCATTTCTCAGCGCTATGCTCGCCTTTCCTCGTGCTGCCTTTCATAATTTATCCATCACGTAACGTCGCGACTTCTTACTTCAAATGCAGCTTAGAAAAAAAATTTTATGGTGTCGTGCGCGTGCAATATTTTCAGGAAGTTGTGGGCTTTCGGTTCGGCGAAGAATTTACCTGAACAGGCCTGTGGCGGTAATGGAAATATTAGGGTTGTCGATGACTTTCTCCTCGCAACTGCGCAGCCTAAACTTTGTGGGCTGCGCAACTGCTGCATGAAGTCCGAGCACTCCATCAGCGCCACGTCCGCGAAGTGCAGATCGCAAAGTATCTGGTTCTTGAACCTGGAAATTCACAACAAACCATTTATTCTCAATTTTTTTTATATACATACATTTTTTTCATTGATTACGCGTGAAACGAAATTATCCCAACATTTATGGATAAAAATGCCGCCGTGAGAAAAATAAAGAATCTAATTATAAATAATATGGTCTCGAAAATGCATAATATCGAGAGAAAATGGAATAATCATTATTTGAGCGAATATATTGAAAATAAAATTGCCAAAAAAAAATAGTAAATCTCAAAATTGCATTAGGATTGTAAGAATCAATCCTCGCGAATATCAGAAATGTCACAGAACCGTGATCAAATGTGGAACAAGTGACGTATCCTTGATACGAGTTTCATAGAATATAATATAAAATTATAGCTTTTTTTTCTCCCAGTTGATTTTTCTTTTCTGTGTCAGTGGATAACGTCCCCCGTGTAGGAAGGTCATCCCGAAGCGAAAGTGTGATAGTTTTCTCTTTCTCCATCGAAAGGACGCCGGTAATTACGGGTATTCCCACAAGAATGGGGATTGCTAGCAACGGGAGAAAATAATAGGATTTCAGAATCGAGGACTCCGGATCCCCAACACGATGTCGTAGATCCTTTGAAAATAAATGTAGCGCGGAGTTCGATGTTGCGTCACGGGGAGGGGGGAGGCCAAAGGGACGTTTAAATGACAATTACGTGGTTCTTTAAATTTTTGAATCCAACACATGAATCACTTT